>SJXQ01013024.1:153424-228348 GCA_006408695.1 Aepyceros melampus | reverse complement strand
ATAAGAAAGCTGTGGTACATATACACAATGGAGTATTACTCAGCTATTAAAAAGAATACATTTGAATCAGTTTTAATGAGGTGGATGACGCTGGAGCCGATTATACAGAGTGAAGTAAGCCAGAAAGAAAAACATCAATACAGTATACTTACACATATATATGGAATTTAGAATGATGGTAATGATAAACCTGTACGCAAGACAGCAAAAGAGACACAGTTGTATAGAATGGCCTTTTGGACTCTGTGGGAGAGGGAGAGGGTGGGATGGGTTGGCAGAGTGGGAATGTAACATGTGTGATATCATAAGTGAAACGAATCGCCAATCCAGGTTTGATGCAGGATGCAGGATGCTTGGGACTGATGCACGGGGATAATCCAGTGAGAGGGTGTGGGGCGGGAGGGTGGAGGTGGGGGTCGGGATTGGGAATTCATGTACACTCATGGCTAATTCATGTCAATGTGTAACAAAACGAATACAGTATTGTAAAGCAAAACAAACTAAAAAATAAAAATTAATTAAAGAAAAAAAAATAAAAGCTCACAGTGTTCAAAGACGGGACAACATGATAGTTAAGAGGAAGCGCTCTGGAGCTCCAACACCAATGCTTCGGTCAGGGTCCTGCCACTTTCTAGCACAAGATCTCAAACAAGTTAGTAAACCTTCCCATGACTCCATTTTCTCATCTAATAAGGGAGCATAATAACAGTGTCAACTAAGGGGATTATTGTGAGTCTTAAAGGGCTGATAAACATAGAGAGCTGGGCACACAGTAGAAAATGATAAGAAGCTACTGCACTGATTGTTTGCACATGTCTCTTTGAGACAGAAAAAATGAGAACAAACCTTAGTGTTTTAAAGTTAAACATTATAAATGTTAAGATCAGCCAGGAAATAAAAAGATGGACTAAGGGTTCTTTAGGATAGGAAAGAAAAGGGCGTGTCTAGAGGAAGAACATCCAGACTCCAGACTCAATGAAACTTAGCACAGCACATCTCTAGAGAAGGATACTGTCCAGCATCTGTGCATTCATTACCCCTTCTGAAGACTTGGAGAGAAGGACCTGGGGGAAAGCTGAAATCAGTCACTCCAGATTTAGATCAGACACCTTTTCTACAGCTTGATAATCATTGTATGTGGCTGAAATACTCTACACATGAATTATATAATCATTTTGGGTAAAAAGAGTTTTAAAAATCACTTAACATCTCTCTAAATAATTAATAAACAAAGATTGCAATGCATGAAAATTATCCTATTGTTAAAGATAATTGTGTGTCATCTGCTTTTAAGGTTTAAACAAATTTCTGTTTTTAAGTAATGAAGTATAACACTTAATTCTCACAAATCAAAAGGCTATGTGTTGTTTGGGATTATTTTTGAGGGACTTTTTAACTTTCACTTAAATTCTGGTTCATTTAGTGGAGAGATAGAAACATTCTTTAAGGGGTTAAAATAATTAAAAACATTTCCTATTCAAGCGATTGCACAGGCATGAACCAATGACACCTAAACGCGAGTCCTCTCATACTGCTTTGCCCAAGTTCTGCGTTGCTTTTTTTAATCCACATGCAGGAACTGCTTTGGATCACCTACTTAACAGAAGGCACAAGTGTGTTCCTGTTTTCCTGGGTAAGGGAAGCACATGCCATCCTAGGAAGGCTTCTAAATGCTGGTATTGTCAAATCCAATAACAATAAATATAATGTTTCTAGTTCTAGTCTACACAATAAAATCGAAAAAGAGCAAACTTGGTCATAGTTCCAAAGAACTTTACCATTAAAACTATAAGGAACGATTCGGAAAGCTTGGATTACTGACCCTGGAGAGAAGACCATACTAAATAATTTCTGTAACTTAAAATTCCGACAGAGGATAACGAACATAGACAGCTTTTCTCACTATCTTTGCTGAAGACAATTTCAGCTTCATTTCCTGCCCCCTCTACATTTGCTCCTTAGATGAGATTATCCCAAGTCATCTATTATCAACATGAGTGATCTCCAAAGCCCAGATTTCTCTGTTCACACATCCATTTACCTTTGGATGGAAATATCTCTGGATATCTTTGGATGGAAAGTTTCTTGAAAGAATTATCAAAATAAGAGTCATCATATCTCAGCTTTTTTGCAGTCCACCCAACACGTACAAACACATTCATATATACCACAATTGCCCCCACTTCCACCACTTATTTTGTTAAATGATGCTTCTACCTGCTTAAAGCGGATAGATGCCAAGGTCCACTTTTAACGCTTTACCTTCCCATATCAATCCATCAGAATCTTTTATTGACTTTCTATCTCAGGAATCCATTATTTTCTCCATCTTTTCTGTCACTACGGTGGTTGAAGCCGTTATTTTTTAGCTATATTGTTGCAAGGAGCTCCTAACAGTATCTGTCTATTTTATCCTATATACTTCTGCTAGACTAGAATATTAACTCCAAAATTAAAACCTGACCGTATTCCCCTCTGTCAAGAGCAATTCAATGAATGCCGCCAGTTCTCTGTACCACAATGTCTACCATATTTGGCTCTATGGAACTGCTTTCTAACTTCCAAACCTGCTCTCTACTTTCCTCTCACTGCTTCCACTCTTCGAACATGCTAATCTCTTTATCTAGATCATTTTCACTTATCCTGAAGGCTCAGATGAGACACTTTTTCAGAAAACCTTACAGATTTCTCTGTTAGCTGCTCAACAATCTAAACTCAATGTCCTATGTCTGGGCTCCCTCAGCATGCTCTATGAATCATAGCATATTACAGTTCTCTGTACCACAATGTCTACCATATTTGGCTCTATGGAACTGCTTTCTAACTTCCAAACCTGCTCTCTACTTTCCTCTCACTGCTTCCACTCTTCGAACATGTTAATCTCTTTATCTAGATCATTTTCGCTTATCTGAAGGCTCAGATGAGACACTTTTTCAGAAAACCTTACAGATTTCTCTGTTAGCTGCTCAACAATCTAAACTCAATGTCCTATGTCTGGGCTCCCTCAGCATGCTCTATGAATCATAGCATATTTAATTGTCTGTTAATTTAACCATTTCTCCCATTCAACCATTTGGTCAGGCATTATTTGCCATTAAATCCAGAATGCTTGGCACAGTGCCTGTTTCATAGCAGACACTTTTAAAATGTTGAATCAAACAGAATGAATAAAAGACACCAGTCTTCCATGAAGCAGGGCACTCAAAGCTGGTGCTTTGGGAGAACTCAGATGGATGGGGTAGGTAAGGAGGTGGGAGGGGGTTTCAGGATGGTGGGACACATGTACACCTGTGGCTGATTCATGCTGTTGTAAGGCAAAAACCACCACTCTATTGTAAAGTAATTAGCCTCCAATTAAAATAAATAATTAAAAACAAGAATGAAGAACAACAAAAATAAATAAATTTTAAAAATCAGAATTAAAAATAAATAAGACAACAGTCTTAAGAATCAAAAATGTGTAAGGAGATTGCACAGGAATGCTGTAGATGTGCTAAAAGTGAAACTTTATCAACAAAAATAAATAATTACTAAAAATAATAAACAAAATACAACATTTAAGTATTTTTAAATTAAATTGCATTTTGATATTGAGGATAAGGTCCTAAGTTCTGCTCCCCTCAAAACAGATTCTGAGGCAGATATCTGTGTACAGCACATTTATTGAGAGGTCATCTCAGAACTTTGTTTATAAGGAAGTGAGAAAAGCAGGGCTGAACAGAAGGGGAAGTTGAACTGCAGTGTGGTTGCAACAGAGACCTCAGCTAATCCTACCAGCATGTTGAATTTGGGATAGCCCTGCAGAATTGGCCCCCGTCAAGGCAATGGGTGGGGCTTCTGTGCCCCTTCATAGCTGCAGTGTACACTCATGAGTGTCGGTCATGACCTTGGGAAGAGAGTTACTTTCGATTCATATTGAGATAATCAGTAACAACACTTTTAGCAACTGAGGGAATTAATGTCTCATTCCTGAAAAAAAAATACGTGGGTGGTATAGATGTCTCAGTATATCTCAGTCACCTAAAAACTTGACTGGCCCAGAGGACCTCTGACTTTCCACAAGGCTTATCTCTTGCCCTCTGGGTTACACATCCCTTACTAAGGCTTGCCACATATTGCAGATTCATCTGATAAACACAGTGTCATCAAGTAATAGACCAATGTAATATTCAGCAAAATATCCAGACAGTCCAGGCCACTTCCAGGGAAAGACAAAGAGATTTAAATTTTAACTGCCATCTCACTCAAGTGAATACAAAGTGCTTCTGTTCATCTTCCCGGATAGGGATGGGAAAGAATGTATTTGCCAGATCAATAGCTGCAAACCATATACTTGGAGCTTAACTGAGTTTGTGATAGACCTCTGTAATTCACCAGAGTTTATTTGGTTTTTATAGAGGCCAGACTTAGGCCCATCATCATTCACTTTGCTGTCAGAAAGTCCAGTTCTGTAACAGCATCTTTTCCGTCAGCCCTGGCCAACAGAGAACAAGTACCACTGAGCTCCTCAGTCTCACTATTGATTCCATTATCACTTTGGTAAATGGAACACCCTCTAGGTCTCCCTGCAGAATATGACCATCTGGTTGGGTTTCCAGCCTTATGTATATCTGATCTACCAGGGCAACTTCTTTCATCCATTGTCTACCACAGCAATTCTATTGTTCATTCTGTAGGCCATCACTGTCTCCAAGCTTCTAAGACCTACCCCAGCAATATTGTAACATCATCTCCCAAAGTCACGGACAGGCTACGAAATTTCATATTATGGGAGAGCTCTCCCATATCCAACTTTATGTTCCAGTCATTTAGAACCAGCATCCTCCAGATCCAGTTCCCCAGATACTCTCTTAGTTCTGGTCAGGACCTGTTAGCTGGGGTCTATAGCTCTTTGGACTTTTGACTGTAGCATACCCAGCATTTCCTTTGCTAAGTTATTTTGTAAATTGATCCAGACCTGAGTTTCGTGTCCTGGAAATTGGTTGAGTAAAGAAACCAAATTACAATTCAGTTGTGAAATAGGCCTAAGCCAATCCTACAGGAAGCTCTGGTATTGGGAGAGTCCTTCAGAGTCATTTCCCATCAAGGCAAGGAGGTGGTTTATACTGTCTAAATTAATAGCCACTGAACCGAGCTAGGCACAGGAGGCAGGAATGACCTCCAAGGGGGCTGTTGTCATTGATCAGTCACTAAGTCCTATCTGACTCTTTGCAACCCCATGGACAGGAGCATGCCAGGCTTCTCTATCCTCCAATAGACATCAAGTCTGACAGGATAACAAAGTTTTGTCAAGAGAACACGCTGGTCATAGCAAACACCCTTATCCAACAATCCAAGAGACGATTCTACACATGGATATCACCAGATGGTCAATATCAAAATCAGATTGATTATGTTCTTTGTAGCCATAGATGATGACGTTTTATACAGTCAGCAAAAACAAGACCTGGAGCTGACTGTGGTTCAGATCATGAACTCCTTATTGCAAAAATCAGACTTAAATTGAAGAAAGTAGGGAAAACCATTAGGCCATTCATGTATGACCTGGATCAAATCCCTTATGATTATACAGTAAAGGTGACAAACAAATTCAAGGGATTAAATCTGGTAGACAGAGTGCCTGAAGAACTATGGACAGAGGTCCAGAACATTGTACAGGAGGTAGTGATCAAGAGCATCCTCAAGAAAAAGAAATGCAAGAATGCAAAGTGGTGGTCTCAGGAGGCTTTGCAAATAACTGAGGAAAGAAGAGAAGTGAAAGGCAAGGGAGAAGGAGAAATATATACCCAACTGAATGCAGAGTTCCAGAGAAGGGCACAGAAATATAATAAGGCCTTCTTAAGTGAACAATGCAAAGAAATATAGGAAAACAATAGAATGGGAAAGACTAGAGATCTCCTCCAAAAAATCAGAGATACCAAGGGAACATTTCATACAAAGATGGGCATAATAAAGGACAGAAACAGTAAGGACCTACAGAAGCAGAAGAGATTAAGAAGGGGTAGTAAGAATACACAGAAAAACTATACAAGAAAGGTCATAATGACCTGGATAAGCATAATGGTGTGGTCACTCATCTAGAACCAGACATCCTGGGGCATGAAGTCAAGTGGGCCTTAGGAAGCATTTCTGTGAACAAAGCTAGGGGAGGTGACAGAATTCCAGCTGAGCTATTTCAGATCTTAAAAGATGATGCTATTAAAGTGCTTCTTTCAATATGTTAGCAAATTTGGAGAACTCAGTAATAGCCACAGGACTGGAAAAGGACAGCTTTTATTCTAATCCCAAAGAAGGGCAATTTCAAAGAACTACTATACAATTGCATTCATTTCACAAGATTATGCTCAGAATCCTTCAATGTAGGCTTCAGTAATGTGTGAACTGAGAAATTCCAGATGTACAAGCTGGGTTTAGAAAAGGCAGAGGAACCAGAGATCAAATTGCCAACTTTTACTGGATCATGGAGAAAGCAAGGGAGCTCCAGAAAAAACATTCTCTTCAGTCCATCGGGTCTCAAAGTTGTATAAGACTTAGCAACTTAACAACAACCAATAAAGAACCTTAGCTTGAGTCATCAGCAGATAAACATTCCCAGTAATAGGGGAATGAGTGTCTGTTCCGAAATAGGGAGCTGAGTGGCACACCAGGGCATCCACTCTGGGCAGTATGCCAACGGGCCTAAAAATAATGAGATAAATCTTTAAAATTCACCGTTTCTCCCTTCTTTGATGCCTGTGACGTCTTTGACAGCTCTGGTATATTGGCTGTCACTTCATGTGTGTTATTTGCTCATTCATGTTTGAATCTTTGCAATGCCATCGACTGAAACAGAATACAGTTGAGAATCCAGAAATAATCCATACGTGCATGAGTACGTGCTAAGTCACTTCAGTCATGTTCAACTCTGTGACCCCATGAGCTATAGCCTGCCAGGCTCCTCTGTCCATGGGACTCTCCAGGCAAGAATACTGAAGTGGGTTGACAGTTCTTTCTCCAAGGATTTCCCCGACCAAGGATCGAACCCAGGTCTCCCATATTGCAGGGAGATTCCTTACTATCTGAGCCACCAGGGAAGCCACTTAATGAAGTCACCATTTTTAGGAAAGAAATAGATGGACTTCAGGATTTGTCCTTCTTGCAAAGATTTAGTTCATCATGTTGCTGTTCAGTCAGTCATGTCCGACTCTTTGCAACCCTGCAGCATGCCAGACTTCCCTATTCACAGCTTCTAGTAACTTTAAAACGTAATGGTATAGAGGTCTGCACAAAGAGGTTTTTTGTTTTTTTGTTTTTTTTTTAATGTAATAGTAGCAAAGCTAATGCAAAATTGCCCATTCAAATGGCTGACATTACTTTGAACTGCTTATTGGACAATTTCTCAGAAAGTGCTTATTAATCTCTTTCTGATCATGCTATAGGGTTAAAGACTAAAGGCAAGGGCAAAAGAAAGTTTCAAGGGAATTAGTTGAGATTTTAATATCTTTGTTGTGGCTGTTCAGTTGATGTCACGTCCAATAATTTGTGACCCCATGAACTGCAGCACAACAGGCTTCCCTGCCTTTTACTATCTATCTCCCTGAGTTTGCTTAAACTTGTGTCCACCAAGTCAGTGATGCCATCTAACCTTCTCATCCTCTGTCAACCCCTTCTCCTCTTGCCCTCAGTCTTTCCTAGCATCGGAGTCTTTTCCAGTGAGTGTGCTCTTCGAATCAAGTGGCCAAAGTATTGGAGCTTCAGCTTTAGCACCAATCCTTCCAATGAATATTCAGGGTGATTTCCTTTAGGATTGATTGATTTGATCTCCTTGCTGTCCAAGGGACTCTCAAGAGTCTTCTCCAACACCATAGTTTGAAAGCATCAATTTTTCCACGTTTAACCTTATTTATGGTCCAACTCTCTCACATTCGTACATGACTACTAGAAAAACTATAGCTTTGACTATATGGACCTTGTCAGCAAAAAGAAGTCTCTGCTTTTTAATATGCTGTCTATGTTGGTCATAGCTATTCTTCTAAGGAGAAGCATGTTTTCATTTTATGGCTGTTGTCACCATCCGCATTGATTTTGGAGCCCAAGAAAATGAAATCTGATACTGTTTCCACATTTTACCCGTCTATTTGCAATGAAATGATAGGATCAGATCCCATGATCTTAGTTTTATGAGTGTCGAGTTTTAAGCCAGCTTTTTCACTCTCCTCTTTCACCTTCATCAGGAGGCTCTTTAGGTCTTCTTTGCTTTCTGTCATCAAAGTGGTATTATCGGCATATCTAGGTTGTTGATATTTCTCCCAGCAATCTTTATTCCAGCATGTGATTCATCCAGCCTGGCATATTGCATGATATACTCTGCATATAACTTAAATAAGCAAGGTGACAATGTACAGCCTTGAAGTCCTCCTTTCCCAATTTGGAACCAGTCCATTGTTCCATGTCCTGTTCTAACTGTTGCTTCTTGCCCTGCATACGTGCTTCTCAGGAGGCATGTAATATGGTCTGGTGTTTCCATCTCATTAAGAATATTTCACAGTTTGTTGTGATCCACACAGTCAAAGTTAATATATTCATTACCCACTGAAATATATTTAGGGGCTTGATAACTCAAGAACAAATTAAATGTAAAATAAAATGTTAAATAATGAATAATACAATTTGAATAGCTCAGTTTGTTTTGTAAACCCTTCTTAAAGATTTCTACTTGCTTTTATCCTTTCCAGAGCCCCCAGAGTCCAGCAGGAACTATTTTATACACATGCCTATTTAAAGAAATGGAGACAGATACTAAATTACTTTGTCAAAACATACACAACTAAAAGCACATCTTCCCAAAGTCTGCCCTCGGACTTTTCACCTCAAAGCCAGTGTTATTTAGCTGTACCGTGTAGTCATCTATAAACATGGTATATAGTTGACCTTCAAAAGAACAGCTTGTTTTTAATGTACCTAGAAACACATTTCCCAAGAGAGTCTATAAAGCAAATGAAAATTAATTGGAGCTTTTTTTTTTTACTTTTTGAAAATGCAAAACACATCCACAGATCAGATTTCTCTCCTCTGTAGGATATCTCACTTGTTTTCATCCTTGAAGCAAACACTGGGAAAATTAGAAAAAGCTGGTTCAACTGATTTAAAGTTATTTGAGCAAGAACATTTCCTATCCTATGCTGAAGCAGAAAATGCCTGAAGTTTCAAATTCTGCACATTGTTAGACTTTATTGAAACATAGGGCTGTGTGAGGTTTTAAAGAATTCATTGATACTTTTAAAGTTAGAGCAATTTCCATTTTTTTAAAAAAGAAGATCATTTCCTATCTTTTTATCTTGAAGAGATATTCTTTATAATGATGATTACTCTAGCTACTTTCTACAGGCAAAAGGGGGACGAGAGCAGAACATCTGTAAACTTATCTCTACCCCACAATCCACGTGGACACTAACTTCAAAGCAGAGAGAAGCCCTCATAAAAATTAAACACAACACACTAATAATACTCCTTAATAATAGCACCTAACAATTATACAGCGCTTTGCACTTTCAAAGCATTTTACAATCATTAATTAGTTTATCCACACAACATCCCTATGACCTATGCCAGTATTATTACCCTCATTTTAAAGATGAGAAAACTGAGATCCAAAATGATTAAGTACCTTGCCCAAGGTCACATAATGAATCAGTAATAGGATCTGTACCTGAATTCATAGCACTCTCTTTCTCGTTTTCAGGAGTAGCAGAGAATGTGGAAAATCTTCAGATCCACAGACCATCTGCTTGAACTACAAAACTTGTCTCCACTCACTAGTGGTACTCTCTTGTGTTCACTGATTACTATAGCACAAAGGTAAGAAATTAAGAATCTTCCCTTTAAAACATCTAAATACATAGTGAACTCATTTAAATCAAAGAAAAAGAACCGCATGTTAAAAACATCGTGTGGTCTCCAGTATCACTATCCTTAGACCAGATGTATTTGGTCTAAGGATGTTCTCTTTCTGTTCCACTGAAGGCTGTTCTGTTTCTAGTAGAGAAGGAGTTGCCACACCAGCCTTACCCTACAGCTGTAATTAATACAGCCTCCCTTGCTCCTTGTTCCCAAGTGTGACTACCCACTAACACAAGTACCACAACCACTAGCCAAACGAACCAATCTGAGGTTATTTAGGTAATNGACTGAACTGAACTGAAGGCCCATCAGATTTCCTGCATCTCACTGCCTCAATTTCTAAGGCTCAGCTCTTTACCATCTGAGTATATTCACACTGGTTTTGAGATTTCAGCACAGCAGCTGTGGTGGCAGAAATCTGGTGACTGATGTTGAATGTGCAGAGAAAGAAGCAAACATGCAGGTCGTCAGGGTCCCACCCTGAGCGCCCACGATTCTGCCCTGATTGAGAAGCACCTGTAAGCTGCCAGGTTCCTCCACAGGAGGAACCCTGGGGGCTAAACCACATGCCACTGACTGCCCCCACTCCTAACCTAACAGCTAACAGACTCGGAACCCTGACCATAAACTGGGTCTCATTTTAATCCCTTTAACGAATTAAACTCATTCAATCCTCACAACAATCTTATGAGATATGGTCCATTATTATCTACATTACAGAAAAATTGAGGCTTAGTGAAGTAAGTAACTAGTTGAAGATCCCACAGCAGGAATTTCCATATAGGCAACCTGGCTCCAGAACTTATATACTTGAACATCCTGCTTTACTGATTCACAAACAAAACAAAACAAAAACAGCGGGGTGATCAGCGGGGAGAAGGTGGGGAGGGAGCATAGTCTGGGAGTTTGGGCTTGGCATGTCCACACGGCTGTGCTTAAAATAGATGCCCAACAACGACCTACTGTATGGCACAGGGAACTCTGCTCAATATTCTGCAATAATCCAAATGGGAAAATACTTTGAAAAAGAATAAAAAAATAAAATAAGATAAATTAAAAGCAGATGAAGTAATGCTGTCTCATGAGGAAGGCAGCTGTTATTCCGTATTCCCCTTGGCGCTTGCTCATCAGTTCACCCACAGGGCCTTCTAAGTACTAGGCATTATTTTAGGTACTTGGGATAAACTGGTGAAGAAAACAGGCATGGGGGTGGCAGTTGAGGGTGTGGACTGCAGATGCCTTCTGGTGACACTGGGTAAATCATTACTCAGACTGTTAGTTCCTGTATCATTTTAGTCAGGAGGACATTCTTCTTTACCGAAAATACGGGGGATTGGAGACATTTCCCTTCATGGTACCCGTCAGCTCCAAGACTCTGAATCCTAGTTGGGTACATTTCGCCACCTGCACAAATAAGCACCACAGAGCTCCCGCTTCCCTTCATTATTGTGAGGCTCTGACTGAAGTCATTTGGAAAGGCTCTCCTCTCCTGAATGTCATCTATAAGGACTCGGAGTTTCAGTACCAGGTAGAATTCAAATTCAGCAGTCTCACAGCATCTTGACTCTATTACTAAGCAAAGAAAGTAGATTTCCTTTTAATTTACTAGACATAAAAATTGATGAGAGAGTAGTTGTGTGAACTAGTTCTTTAAATGGAAAACATCTTAGTAAAAAGAATCGTTATTTATTATCCTTTAATGTGACTTCTAATGTAAGTACTACTAAGCATCTTGAAGTAATCTAAATGGGTCTTGCCTTTAGTTTCTTGGTCTTAGATTAAAGGACAATCCTTGCAGAAAAGCAGAGGAGGGTAGCACGCATCTATCTTTGCTAATAGATAGAGAATGCTTTATGTTTCCCCATAGATCAGGTGCAGAATCATATTCACCAGTCTGAGAACAGAATTTGTTTTAATGACAGAGAGAGAAGGGTAAAGTCTCAAACATAAGCTCATCACTGATACTGGAGGCAAGCACGTGATAAATTATCACGGTGAGTCATTATTCCAAGAGATTTCTTGTAAACATTAACCAACAAAGGAGGAAAGATTGGCCACTTGGAAATACACACTAATGACTTAGGATGAAATATAAATCATTTCAGAGAATTTCACTGAATCTTCAAGTTAAGGAAGAAAGAAAGAGAAAGAGATGGAGAGAGAGAGAGAGGCAAGAAGGGTGAGTTACCAAGCAAACCGAGACAAGTTCTCATCACAGCCGTGTAAGTGTGCACACTGACAATGTCAAACAAGGTTGTTCAGGTAACGAGACTGGATATATGACTAGGAACTTCCCAACAAGCTTGATTTATCTTCCTTTGATAAATATTTGGGGACTATAACCAGGTAAATGCTAAACTGGAATTTCTTTGCAAAGCAATAAAATACCCATGGCTGATTCATATTGAGGCATGGCAGAGGCCAACATGATATTATAAAGCAATTATTCTCCAATAAAAAAAATCATAATTTAAAAAAAAGAGAGGCTGTCAAGTGTCGTACCTCAAAGACTTTCTTAGAAGAGTTCAGGATGGGCAGGCAGATTGTGCAGCGTACGCGGCCTTCATGGAGTGACCAGCTGGGAACTAATGCTATTGCAACACAGTTCATTTCGATATAGGGTTCAGTTAAGCTCTTCTTAAATGAAGCACCATGGACATTAAGATAAAGTAGGAAAAGTTCTTCCGTAATAAAAAAATTACCGGATGATCAGTTCATCCATTTCATTTCTGTGGGGGAGAGAAATTATAACCATGAGAAGGCATACTATGTCCCACAGTTTAGTCCCCCATAAGTCAGTGTTTAGAAGCTTGCAGGATCTCCTTCCAAGGTTAAGAAGCTCCAAGTGTGCCTTAATTTTTCATTCTGTTCAAATCCTGAAAATGCTGGTCCTCAAAATTAAATCATTGAGGGTGACCTTACACTTAACATAATACTCAGAGGCTCAGAAATCCGCTTGCTTAAAATAATACCACATGCTGAAATGTGTTTTAAAAGAGCCAGAGTCTAAATCTGCCACTCTAGAGTCTTCCAGAGTAGATAACAGATATTTGGAGCAACCAACCCTGTGGTATAATTGTCTAGTTGTGGCAGAACATGGGGAATATGGAGGAGGATAAATACTCTGAGAGTTTAAAAGAGAAGGCTGGCTTTCTGGAAACAAACATCAGGTATCTCAGAGCTTTACCAAGCACCAGGTAGGACAGCGCCCTGACCCGACCGGGCTCAGACACTGATGTGCTTTCCCTTAGTCACCAGGACAAAATGGCCCGATGTCGTCAGGAAGTCCTGACAGTAACACAGGAATCAAGGATGCAAGTCAGCCTGAACAAGGTGCATTCATGTTCTCCTACGCCTGGTGCAAAACCTTGGCCACATTTGTCTCTTCTGTCCTAACAACGGATCAGAGTCACTGCCCTTTCTGCGTTACTTCTCCAGCATGATGCCTTTCCTCACTGTAGCCATCCCCGACCTGCTAACCACCCACCCCATCTTGAGTTCAGTCAGCTGTCAAGCCTGTTGGTCTCATCTCTGCACTGCCTCCTAAACCCATTCAGTCATTTGCCATTCTCTGCCTGCCTGTCACAGGTACCCCCCCCATCAAGGATGCAAGTCAGCCTGAACAAGGTGCATTCATGTTCTCCTACGCCTGGTGCAAAACCTTGGCCACATTTGTCTCTTCTGTCCTAACAACGGATCAGAGTCACTGCCCTTTCTGCGTTACTTCTCCAGCATGATGCCTTTCCTCACTGTAGCCATCCCCGACCTGCTAACCACCCACCCCATCTTGAGTTCAGTCAGCTGTCAAGCCTGTTGGTCTCATCTCTGCACTGCCTCCTAAACCCATTCAGTCATTTGCCATTCTCTGCCTGCCTGTCACAGGTACCCCCCCCAACCTTAGGCAGGTCCTTGATGTACAGTTTCATTGGCTTGCTCCCCAGTAAGCCTGACTTCAAGCTCTGCGCCTTCCTATACCTACATGTCGCTCCCTGACTGATCTTGCTAAAGCATGCTGGCCCACACTGGTCTTCTCCCTGCTCCTGAATGGCAACCTTTTATCCTGGGCTTCTAGACACAAGCTTCTGAACAAACCTATAACTGCAGATTTCCCCATCTTTAACTCTGATGTTACCTGAAATACACTGCACCTCATCCCAGCCTCTTGAAATATTAACTACTTCAGAAAGCATTCTCTTACTTCACCTTTGGTTCTTCTCTCTCACCTTAAGCAAATGTGACTTCTCCCTTCTTTGAGTCAGGGTAGTCTTTTTGGTTGTTAGAACTAATCTCTTATTTGCATATGGTGATACTGTAATACTCTTCCCAAATCCCCCATTAGGAATGAAGGATGTATTCCCCTATCAGTTGGGAAAGCTACCAGAAGACATCCTGAGCTGCCAGGTCTATTTGGGGATGGCTTCAGCTAAAGAAATGTGTTTTACCAAGGTCACGTCTTCTAGCCCGTGTATCCAAGTACTGATCAACATGGAAGAACAAAAACGGCCCTTTTGAGACAGGTGGAACCTGAACCCTGGGACCTGAGGCTCTTGGCTGTGGTACTTGTACCTGGATAAACGTCTCCTTGAGCAACAACATGCAAGGAAACTATAAGAGACTAAATATAATTGGGTGCATGTTGGGGAGAAGGCAATGGCACCCACTCCAGTACTCTTGCCTGGAAAATCCCATGGGAGCCTGGTGGGCTGCAGTCCATGGGGTCGCTGAGGGTCGGACATGACTGAGCGACTTCACTTTCACTTTTCACTTTCATGCATTGGAGAAGGAAATGGCAACCCACTCCAGTGTTCTTGCTTGGAGAATCCCAGGGACGGGGGAGCCTGGTAGGCTGCCGTCTATGGGGTTGCACAGAGTCGGACACGACTGAAGCGACTTAGCAGCAGCAGAGTTGGGGCAAATTATAAACAACAGATACAAAAAGACCCCAAATCAACTGCCACTTCTGAGGAGTGAGGAGCAAAATCAGGTTGACCCATGCATGATCCCTGCATTTAGCACCACCAAGGGAGTGGGCAGACCACCCAAGACACCCCTCTGGCCTAAACCCCGATAAGGAAGCAGCTTGCCTCCAACTAAGGAAGAGACCAAAGGAACCTGTGACTTGTTCTCATTCCCCCGTGGCTCTCAATAAGGCCTTGTCTGAACTTCCTGTCTGGCCTCTTATCAATTTCTGTTGATTAAGGAGACCAAGAACTCTGGTCACTCACACAACATGCAGCCCACCTGAGACAGTTCTGAAGGGCTCTTTGTGGAGTTGTCTGGACCCTCCGTTGGGAATACAGTGACATGTAACTTTTTCTCCCTGCCCATTCATGCTTCTCCATGCCCCTCCCAATTTCTCACCACTCAAGCAGAGCTGTTGATCCCAAGAGCACTTCGACACAAACAGGCCCCATCTTACAGGCAGTCTGTTAGGGAATCTGAATCACAACAGGGCACTTCAACATGGCCAGTTTTCCTACTATTAACGTTATGTTTGCGTTTATTCATGTTCCCCATCACACACTAGGCTATAAACTCTTCAGAACAGGGACTGGATTTTCAAATTGTGTCTGCCTGCAGCAGTTAGCCTAGTAAATCAAGACTCAGAACTGTGAAGCGTGTATAAATGAATAAATGAGGGAATAAATAATTAAGGCTTAAAATCAGCACCTCTGTGGTGCTGCAACGTCTTTACACATCCAAAGAATCATCACATGTTTTCCTTAATTGATACGTATTTAATGAGTGTTAGTTACAAATAAGACACTGAGATAGCTGCTCCGAGGAGTGTATTAATAAAAGTAATGTTCTCCCTGCCCTCAGGAAGTTTATCATTTAGTCAGCAGGATAATTACGGCCCACATTTGTAGCAGTGGTTCTCGGCTTTGTCTGCTCACTAGTGTCACCCAAAGAGTTTGCATAACAAGTGAAGTCACTCAGTCGTGTCTGTCTCCTAGCGACCCCATGGAGTGCAGCCCACCAGGCTCCTCCGACCATGGGATTTTCCAGGCAAGAGTACTGGAGTGGGGTGCCATTGCCTTCTCCGCTCACTTCTGGTACCCACCTCCAAAGACTCAGATTTAATAGATCTGGTGTGTGGCTTCGGCCACAAGCTCATTAGGTGATTCGAATGTGTCACAAAGTTGAGAACCATGGAATTATGAAGAGCGTATGTGTTCTAAGTACTGTTCTAAGTACTTAGCTTAAATTAACTAGTTTAATCTTCATAACAACATTAAGAAGACAGTGTTATAAGTATTATCATGTTATAGACAAAGAAATTAAGGCAAAGAAGAGAGAAGCCATTTGTCCAAGGTCTGGTTGGTTCGGTGTGGAGTTAGAATTCAAACCCCCACACCCAGGCTCCGAGTATGTGGCTCTTCATTGCTCTGCTATTCTGTGTCACTTGCAGAGACAAAGTTAAATGCAAACTAATTTACACTGAGTATTATAGCTTTATATAAATGTTTTACCACCTGAAAATTGGGAGTACTCAATAGTGGAAACAAAAAAACAACATAAACTTCTGACATCTGGATTGTCCTTTGACTCTATTAGAATAAGAAGAAAACCTAATTTCATTTTTAAGGGAGGCTAAGAATAAGGATGAGTCTACATAGGCAGATGGGGTGAAATAAATAAATTGCTCAGCGCTGTCCAACTTAGGACTAAAATTGATTCTTATTTAATTGTGTTGTAGAAAATGGAATACCCTTTTGTAGTTTCTTAAAACTTTGTTCTACTGGGTTAATTAACTGTCTAGAGCTTCCCAGGTGGTTTAAGGCCTTCGGAGGCCCAGAGGCAAGAATCTGCCTTCCAGTGCAGGAGGCGCAGGAGACGTGGGTGCAGTCTCTGGGTTGGGAAGATCCCCTGGAGGGGAAAGGGCAAACCCCTCCAGCAGTCTCTCTGGGAAAATCCCAGCAACAGGGCAGCCTGGCAGGCTACAGTGCACTGCGTTACGAAGAGTCAGATACGACTTAATGGCTGAGCACCCACACAAACAATTTAAAGATACGCCCTCCTTCGTGTCCAGAAAGTAGCAACAAGCAAAAAAAAAAGGAAAAAGAAATAATGGAAACCATGGGAACAAGACAACAATAGTGGGGTGTCCTTTTTCCACTCTATATTCTTTGTTTCCTTAACACTTGACTCTTTTTGTTATCAACCTCTGCTTATTTCCCCAAGTTAACATACTGGAAAATAGTTGTCAAATAAATCATTGTATCCTTAAATTGCTGTATTCCTTTCAATTGTTCTCATCCCCACTTGCCAAGCCCTTTCTGTCTCCCATTCAGTCCTTCCTGTTACCTTCTGTTTCTCCTTGTATACATAAACAAATGTGTCCCAGGTGGCTCAGTGCTAAAGAAGCCGCCTGCCAAGCAGGAGAGGCAGGTTCCATCCCTGGGTCAGGATAATCCCCTGGAGAAGGAAAGAGCAACCCACTTCAGTATTCTCCTCTGGGAAATCCCATGGACAGAGGTGTCCGGCAGGCTATAGCCCATGGGGTCGCAAAAGAGCTGGACATGGCTGAGCGGCTCAACAACAACATTAACAAACAGAAACAGAAAGCCTCTCCCTGCCCCAAATAAATCAGTCCATCACAGTGAAATAAAATAACAGAAAAATATGTCTATAAAGCTCTGTTAAGCTTAGAGCATGGTTTTATGGAAGCCATGTGGATGATAACTTATTCTCATGGTTTCATACTTGTATTTTCAAAGCAAAGATGTATCCCAGACCTCAAATGACAGAGCTAAGGAAGCTACAATAACCAAGTTCAAACTTTCATCTTTCAAAATTTGGCTTGAACATAAACCCCTGATTTTTAATATAATTTCTACTATGTCACTGCTTTTAATACTTTTTAAAATGTTAGGCTCAAAATTAATATTTGAAAATAACTAGATTTCCAATAAGACTTACAAAACTCAAAATATTTTTAAGTTCTTCCTCAGGAGGATTAAAGAAATCAGAACATATATAATACAACTCAGAATATTTACAATAGCCCTGTAAATGCATATAAGAAATGAAGTACAAAACTGAAAATAAAATGGGAGATGCAAACAGATAGGGGTATAAGAGATGATATAGATATATAATAGGGTGATTTCTAAGTTGCTTCAGTCATTTCTGACCCTTTGCGACCCTATGAACTATAGTCCTCCAGGCTCCTCTGTCCATGGGATTCTTCAGGTAAGAAAACTGGAGTGGGTCGTGATGCCCTTCTCCAGGGGATCTTCATGATCCAGGCATTGAACTCACGTCTCATACATCTCCTGCACTAGGAGGAGAGTTTTTTTCTTACAATAGTGCCGCATAGGAAGCCCATATAATAGGGCATACATGTTTTCTTTTCTTTTTTTTTTTTTAGTTTTAACATAGTAGTTTTTATTTATTTATTTTTTTAAATTTTATTATTATTATTTTTTTTTACTTTACAATATTGTATTGGTTTTGCCATACATTAACATGAATCCGCCACAGGTGTACATCAGAGCAGAAAAAGAAATAAAAGGAATCCAAATTGGAAAAGACGAAGTAAAACTCTCACTGTTTGCATGTTTTTTTATTAAGCGCACACATTTTTTATTAAGTAATAGTAATTTTTTTTGTTTTGCAAACCCAAAACTTCTGCACTTTTTGTATTCCTTTTATACTTTCTTTTAGCTAATTATAAAGAACATTCTAAAATTCACAGTAATCAGAACTATTTTAAGAACTATTTCACTCCCAGCATGATTAGTTTAGGATCACCCACTTCACAGCATATTAAACTATTAAAATATCCACATTAATACAGTCTTACAGGTAAGTTGAGCTGGGCTGCAATTAGGCAACTGAAATAAAGCAATATTATGCAATATGATTTTTATATATATATTTTTGTGTGTGTATCCTATGCACCCCGACCCTGACTGCACTGTCAGATATTTTCATAGGCCCATAATCAAAGCATATGATTTATTTGGTGGGAAATTACAATGCAACATAGTATTTATTCCAATATTCATTAAAGTCTTGAATCGTCAGAAAAGTCAAAAGCAATCAATAACCAAAATGTGGGAAGCCACCTATAATGAACAGAATGTTTCCTAATTTTGCAAGGTTCACACAGTTTCAGAATCAGGCTTTTGGATCTTTCCTTTTATATTATCTATATATCTATAAACGGGGATAAAAAGCTTGTGGTCTACTGCTGAGAATTAACTACTTGATAAATGAGGACTATGTTAATTGTATTTAACTGATCTCCCCCCTTAGTGTTTAAACATCTGGCTAGATAATTTGCACCTAAAAATCTCTACAAACAACACACAGTTCTTAACAGAACTGTGAGCCCAGTGTTTTTAAATGCCAAGTTGATTACAACTGAAAAATCCAAGGCAAGCTAGAATTTTAAAAGAGCATAATTCTACTTCCTTTCACATATAATAATCTCCTACCTCTTGCCTTTTAGAAACATTGACATTGTTTACATTTTAAGTGTTAGATGAGTACCTGCATAATCCAGTATGTAATTTAAAATCATACATTTTTAAAGGTAGCTAATTTGAGAACAGAAAATATAAGATAGCTAAACGAACTAAAGCATGTATTTTTTAAAAAGTTTAGTATTTCAGCCATAATACTATACTTTCAAATTTTCTGATTTCCCTACAGCTGAAGGCCAAATTTAAGATAAGAATGCTACTCAGATATACTAAGAATGAAGAAGCAAGGCCCTGTGTTATCACAGGTCAGAGTCCTGGGTGCAGACGAAGGAGGGTCTCCAGCACACGAGGCTCTGGGCCAGGATCTGCGTAGAGCACAGATTTGAGATGCTGCCTTTTTTGTCCTTCTGAAGGCTCAAGTCTTGTTGTTGTTTTTTCTTTGTTTTTCTTTTATATAAGATGTAATAATTAGGCAAATTATGACCAAAACAAAAACAGGTCATTACCAATCTCTGCACATAACAAAGAAGACTCCAAATAAGTCCAGTACAGTTTAATAACCAGTAAACCTGAATTTTTATCAGGCTTGTTCAAGAAATAATAATTGCAAACATTTGTTTTTTACTATATGCTAGACATTCTTTTAACGTTTGACTAATATTGTTCGTTTAAACCTCAAAACTAGGTACTGTTTATCATCATTTTACAGATAAGGAAATATAAGTACAAAATGACTATAAAATTTGTCTAAGCTCTTACAGTTATTAAGAAATTTGGCTGGGGTTTGAAAACCAGGCAGTTTGGCACCATAAGCCACATTCTCAACCACCATATGAAAAACTCTAAAAGACTGGTATTCCAAGAATGTAAGTCTAGAAGAAATGCAGTCCCACCAAAGACTTTTATGAAACTCCTAAAAAGTACTTTAAAAAAATGCTTATGAAATGAGTCTTCACTACAAAATCAACTATGCTTTGGCTTTTTTTGGTCTAATGCCTGAATCAGAAACCATACCAACAACCATGGGTTGCACACCTCGATGATCACAAAGAATGCTACTACTAATAAAAATAACAAATTTGCATGCCTGTACCATTTCATAGCATCTTCATTTGAATCCAACTATTTTATTATTTGCTTTTATTTTATTATCTGTTTTCACATGTTACCTTGCAAAACACACACACAAAACAAAAACCTCAACCCATCCTAGATCTAACTGATTACAATCTGTCATTCTGTATCTTCAGGATCACTTAAAATATATAACAGGAAAAAGAAACTGTGTACTGCCCCCCCAAATATAATATCTACAAGTAAATTCTGTATTTATTCAGAAATAAAAGACATTTCTTTTCAGCATTCAAAGAATAACTATTTATGAATTTTCCCAACATTATTACCAACCTGAGAAATAAACTCATCTGTGAGTAAAAAGAAACCCCAGGTAGAAATGGAAAATTACCAGAAGAACTCATATTACAATGAAATGTAGGAGAAACTGAACAATGACAAATACTTTATTCATCAAGAAAAATAAAACTTAAGACTATATCGTATTTTCTTGGAAAAGGAAGTAAAAAAATCTCCATGGCCATTTCACCAAGCATTAATGTGAGACATTTAGATCCAATACGGTATTGGGCTTCCCTGGTGGTGTAGACGGTAAAGACTCTGCCTGCAATGTGGGAGACCTGGATTCCATCCCTGGGTTGGGAAGATCCCCTGGAGGAGGGTGTGGCAACCCACTCCAGTATTCTTGCCTGGAGAATCCCATGGACTGAGGAGCCTGGCGGGCTATAGTCCTTGGGGTGGCAGAGTTGGACGTAACTGAGCGACTGAGCACAGTATAGAAGGTCCATGTTAGATGAAATAAATGTGTCTCAGAGGAGTTGTTTATAAAACTATATTTTAAATCCTCTAATGTTGTTCATTTCTTAAAGATATCCTATGAGAAGCCCCTTCCCAAAGTAAATTAATGCATCTTATTAATTTTGTTTTGTTGTTGCTGTTGTTCATTTGTTTGCCAGATAAGGTTTTCTCAATTTAAAGCACATTTGCATTTGGTTACAAAAAAAGTCTGCTTATTGCTGCCTGAAATTTAAGGACAAGAGAGCATTATAAGACCCTTTAGTATACACAGGCTTTAGGCTAACTTTAGGAAATAAAAGAAGAGAGGAACAGAAACCTCTTAGTAATTTACTGGAAAGATGTTAAGTTTCTTTCTTTTTTTTTTTTTTTAATTCTGGGTAAATTCCATATATTAAAACACAGATCCTTGGAATTCTCTCTCCAGTGTAGGAAAAGAAGCTTCATTCTCTTCCATGGTGCGCGATTCCAGACAGCCACATCACCTTCATGAGTCAAAGATCAAAGGCAGATGCTGCAACATGAGGATAACTGTTTCCATTAAACCACCATCTTTCTGGAACCACAATTCTGAACACACGATTTACTGAGAATTGGTCATCTGTGTAATCTTCATCTACATAAGCACTTTTGCAAAAAGAAAAAAAAAGAACAATGTTTTATAGTATTTGGTATTTCAAAAACTAGGGTTCACTGGATTCCAAGTTAGAGGTTCATGAAAGAGCATCTAAAAAAGATGGATACTCTCATTTCTTGAGTAATCACAAAGCAAAAAGTTATAAGAGGGGAGAGAGGTGACCTTTAAGGACTCTCTCAAATGCTTGCAGCATCTTAAACCAGCCTGTTCCTCCAAAAGGATTCCCTATCTCAGTAAATGGCAGTATCAGCTTTCTAATTGTTGAAGCTTCAAACCCAGGAATCACTTTTTTATCTCATCAATACAACAGCAACTATTAGCAGTTCAGCTGCTCTAATAGGATGGAGGAGCCTGGTGGGCTGCCGTCTATGGGGTCGCACAGAGTTGGACACGACTGAAGCAACTTAGCAGCAGCAGCAGCAGCAATATATTTTGAATCTTCCAATTTCTTTGTTTTTAATGTTCAACTCAACTAAAACCACCACCATCACTCATTTCTTCAAGAGGCTCATAATGCATTTCACCTACTTTCATTTTTGCCCCCCAAATGATCTTTTTAAACAAAAATATACAAGCAACTCCTGCAGCTCAATTCCAGAAAAGTAAATGAACCAATCAAAAAATGGGCCAAAGAACTAAATAGACATTTCTCCAAAGAAGACATACAGATGGCTAACAAACACATGAAAAGATGCTCAACATCACTCATTATCAGAGAAATGCAAATCAAAACCACAATGAGGTACTATTTCACGGCAGTCAGAATGGCTGCGATCCAAAAGTCTACAAGCAATAAATGCTGGATAGGGTGTGGAGAAAAGGGAACCCTCTTACACTGTTGGTGGGAATGCAAACTACTACAGCCACTATGGAGAACAGTGTGGAGATTCCTTAAAAAACTGGAAATAGAACTGCCTTGCTGCTACGCTAAGTCACTTCAGTAGTGTCCGACTCTGTGCGACCTCATAGATGGCAGCCCACCAGGCTCCCCCATCCATGGGATTCTCCAGCCAAGAACTCTGGAGTGGGTTGCCATTTCCTTCTCCAATGCATGAAAGTGAAAAGTGAAAGTGAAGTTGCTCAGTCATGCCCGACTCTTAGCGACCCCATGGACTGCAGCCTACCAGGCTCCGTCCATGGGATTTTCCAGGCAAGAGTACTGGAGTGCGACCCAGCAATCCCACTGCTGATCATACACACCACGGAAACCAGAATTGAAAGAGACACGTGTAACCCAATGTACATCGCAGCACTGTTTATAATAGCCAGGACATGGAAGCAACCTAGATGCTCATCAGCAGATGAATGGATAAGAAAGCTGTGGTACATATACACAATGGAGTATTACTCAGCCATTAAAAAGAATACATTTGAATCAGTTCTAATGAGGTAGATGAAACTGGAGCCTATTATACAGAGTGAAGTAAGCCAGAAAGAAAAACACCAATACAGTAAACTAATGCATATATATGGAATTTAGAAAGATGGTAACGATAACCCTGTATGCAAGACAGCAAAAAAGACACAGATGTATGGAACAGTCTTTTGGACACTGTGGGAGAGGGCAAGGGCGGGATGATTTGGGAGAATGGCATTGAAACATGTATAATATCATATAAGAAACTAATCGCCAGTCCAGGTTCGATGCATGATACTGAATGCTTGGGGCTGGTGCACTGGGATCACCCAGAGGGATGGTACAAGGAGGGAGGTGGGAGGGGGGTTCAGGATGGGGAACACGTGTATACCTGTGGCAGATTCATGTTGATGTATGGCAAAAACAATACAATATTGTAAAGTTAAAAAAAAAAAAAAAGAGAAGAAAAATAAAATCTTAAGTGATAACATGCTAATTCTTCTGTTCCTCTGCTTAAAAGCGTCTAATGGTGGCCCACTGTAATCACAGTGAAATCAAACTGCTGCTTTTTGTGGCACACAGACCTTCCCTACTGCAACTTCATGGAGTACCACTCTCAGTAAATTCTCAGTTCCTGCCATACTGGCCTTCTCACTGCCATTGAGCAAAACTAACTTATTTACACTTTCTATCACACATCTCCCTTAGATCTTTCTTTTTATCAACTCAGAGGTTAGAGAAACCTCTGATTCCTGTCTAAAGTAGCAATCAACTGTTCTCCAATCATGCTGCCCAATTATCTATTTATATCATCTTTGACTGTTTGAAATTATATTATTCATACACTTGGTTGCTGATGCTGGTGCTAGTTGTAAGGAATCTGCCTGCGAATAGAGGAGAAGATCCCTTGGAGTAGGAAATGGCAACACACTCCTGTATCCTTGCTTGGGAAATCCCATGGACAGAGGAGCCTGGTGGGCTACAGTCCATGGGGTCATGAAGAGTCAGACACGACTGAGCAAGCTCGCAGGCATGCACTGATTATTTACACTGTCACTCGCCCACCCCACCTCCTTTCAGAAGGCAAACCCCATGAGATCAGGGACCTTGCCCTCTTAATCACTACTATTCCAGCACCCAGCAAAAGTCTTAGCTCAGCATCAGTGACCAACGAATACAGCAGAATGAAAGAGATGCAGAGTAAAATTCAGAAAAACATGTGGCCAGGGATGATCCCCACCCTCCACTATAAAGCTACCACAGTGGCAGCGCTGCCTCTCCCTACAGAAACCTCCAAAACACAGAAGAGTTACCTCACAGAAGATGGTTTTCAGCTGGGGAGGCAGGAATGATTTTGCCTTCAGGGCATTTTTAGCTATACGTAGAGATCATTTTCCTTGTCACAACTAGGGGGAGAGGGAGTACCCCTGGTTACCTAGTGGGTACAGACTAGGAAAGCTGCTAACTTTCTGCAGTGTCCAGGACAGCCCTGGACAACAAAGATTTTCCCCAGCCCAAAATAGTAATAGTGCTGAGACTGAGAAAACCTGCTTTACAGTCCTCACTTGTACCTGAATTTTTACACCTGGTATTGTAGGAAAAACTTGGAATGAAAGAGAGAGAGAGAGAGAGAGAGAGAGAGAGAGTGTGTGTGTGTGTGTAACTTGGAATGAGAAGTGTGTGTGTGTGTGTGTGTGTATTTTTTTTTTTTTAGTTCCTTTACTCGGTAACCAGCAAAAGGGCATTACTCTGATATTTATAGATGCCAAAGGGGAAACAATACAAAATCCACACAATGTGTTATAGGGTAAAAACATGACATATCATTGGTAGGTATTTTCCAAATAATGTTAACAAAACGACTGAAAATAATTCGACTGTCTGCCATGGAAAGGAAATCCCTTTGTTTCTTCATCTTCTGCTTCTGTTCTTTATTACCTTCTTTCCATAGCCTTTAAGTGCGAGCTTTCGCTATTCCTTGGGGGATCCTCTGAACTCAGAGATTAAAAACTATGACATGGATTTATTGATTTACTGTCCCCCACAAATAGGTACCATACATAAAATAGTTCTAGCAAAGGATCATTCTAGTCTAACTGTTGTGTGGTACTGATTGCAAAGGAAATCTATATTTTATTTGAGGAGGGAAATATATTGTGTCATTAGTAGGAATAAAAAGCATTATGTGTAGGAATTCGGGAAATTGTCTTGGTTGGCAAAACATGGTAAGAAATGGATAAAATAAAGAAGGAGGGGACTGCAGAGAGTTTACACTCCCATTATCATAAGAGCAGTGTGAGTACAGAGCTGAAGTTCATAGAATGCAGGTACAGTTGAAATGAAACCATCCTCCTCAGCCCTTCTCTTCATTATACCAGTCCTTAGCCCCCTCTTTGGGCTAATAAAGGCTGAAGACTCTTTCAAGACCTGTAGGGCCAGCTTTGTCTATAATTCAGACTTTCTTGGATTTCAGAGAGGTAATCTACTGCAGATAACACAGGCTACATACCACCTTGTGAGGAATCTGGGGCAATATTCTGTAATCAACTGCATTTACACTTTGGTAGTCTGACATTTGAATATTCACATTGAATATCATAAATAAAAACTGTAAATGCTTCATATTAATTATGGAATATTTTCGTTCTTAGAACATTTGGGGTATGAAAACGAAATTTCAGAATTGCAGATTAAGGACCTTCAGTCTTCAGTAGTAAAATGAGAAACATATGTAATAAAATAAACTGCCATTAGCTTCACTTTGAAAGACAGATGGGAAAAGAGCTGGAGAGAATGGGCAGGGAGTAAGTAGAGGGTAAATTCACATGGGCTGAACTAGGGTGACCATTTCTCTCATCTGGAAAACAGGTGTCTCAGAGTTTGTGTCTTTCTAGTTTACAATATTAGGCAAAGAAAATAAATTTCAATTTGAACGTCTGCTACCTCAGCAGTCCTATGGGGAGCCATCTCAATATGAAAAGGCCCTGGGGCTGGGAAATGAACATAAAACCCCTGTTGGCTCCTCTTGCTGTCTAGGTTCTTTCCTGTATGTTGCTACAACAAAAAGAGCTGGCCAGGTAGAGCAGATATCAACGCAGATGAAATGTAATTGACCAGAAAACATTGTAAGAGTCAGAGATATTGTTAAGAGATGCTCTCTCAAACTGCAAACACTGATTCTGCATGGAGTGTGAGGCTATAGGTGGCCTGATTCACGTATATGTGTGTGTGCCCACACCTATCTGTCTATTCACACAATGAACATGTATTGCTTATATAATGAAGATTTGTTTGCATAAGGTTTTTTTTCTTTTATAACTTTTAAAAATAAACAACCACTTAAAGAATAAAAGTATGTACAATAAGAAATGCAGATTCTCTAATTAACAAACTAAAATAACAAAAAAAATTTGAGAATAAAAGTATAGGAAAGGGTGTCTAATGATAAAGAAAAATCAACAGCCAAATGATGAGATAAATGTTGTTTTTAATATTATGACTCAGGGTAGGTTCTAACTCAACTAAAACTATTAGTCTTACAGAAAGAACTATTTAAAAAATAGAACCATAGTTACACTCTCTGACATAAAACAGTAACAATTCATTGCCAACTATACCCCTAGTATTGCTCTAAGCCCCGAGTCACAGCAGCCTTGCCTTCAGCTCAGTGTTGTAACAGAGTAAAATAGTAAGTATAATTTCAAAGAAACTGATTAAGTTAATTGGTATATTGACAATATAGTTGATGTTTATTTTCTGCTCAGTGCTCTGGCACTGCTGTAAGCATGCTACACATACTTTTAAAACAATTATTCCATAAGTTTTATTAGGAAAATGAAATTATTATCCAAATTTTGGACATGAGAAAATCGAGGTTTGGAAGTTAGGTTACTTACCGAGGGCTACTCAAATAACAATAAGTTGACACTAAACAATATTTATTTGTCTTACTCCAAAAAACTTTTTCCTCTATTTCATTTCATTGATCACTGAGGAAGGCTTTCTTATTTCTCCTTGCTATTATTTTCAACTCTGCATTCACATGGGTATGTCTTTCCTTTTCCCCTTTGGCTTTTGCTTCTCATTTCTCATCTATTTCTAAGTCCTCCTCAGACAACCATTTTGCCTTTTTGCATTTCTTTTTCTTGGGATGGTCTTGATTACTGCCTCCTGTACAATGTCACAAACTTCTGTCCATAGTACTTCAGGCACTCTATCAGAGATAATCCCTTGAATCTATTTGTCACTTCCACTTATAATCATAAGGTATTTGATTTAGGTCATACCTGAATGGTCTAGTGGTTTTCCCTACTTTCTTCAATTTAAGTCTGAATTTGGCAATAAAGAATTCTTGATCTGAGCCACAATCAACTCCCAGTCTTGTTTTTGCTGACTATATAAAGCCTCTCCATCCTTGGCTGCAAAGAATATAATCAATATGATTTCAGTATTGACAATCTGGTGATGTCCATGTATAGAGTCTTCTCCTGTGTTGTTGGAAGAGGGTGTTTGCTATGACCAGTGTGTTCTCTTGGCAAAACTCTATTAGCCTTAGCCCTGCTTCGTTTTGTATTCCAAAGCAAAATTTTACTGTTACTACAGGTAGCTCTTGACTTCCTGTTTTGCATTCTAGTCCCCTATAATGAAAAGGACATCTTTTGGGGGGTGTTACTTCTATAGGTTTTGAAGGTCTTCATAGACCCATTCAACTTCAGTTTCTTCAGCATTACTGGTTGGGGCATAGACTTGGATCACTGTGATATGGAATGTTTTGCCTTGGAAATGAACAGAGAACATTCTCTCATTTTTGAGATTGCATCCAAGTACTGCATTTTGGACTCTTTTGCTGACTATGAGGGCTACTCCATTTCCTCTAAGGGATTCTTGCTCACAGTAGTATATATAATGGTCATCTGAATAACAAGCTAAAGACTTTGACTGTGTGGATCACAACAAACTGTGGAAAATTCTGAAAGAGATGGGAATACCAGACCACCTGACCTGCCTCTTGAGAAACTTGTGTGCAGGTCAAGAAGCAGCAGTTAGCACTGGACATGGAACAACAGACTGAATCCAAACAGGAAAAGGAGTACATCAAGGCTGTATATTGTCACCCTGCTTATTTAACTTCCATGCAGAGTACATAATGAGAAATGCTGGGCTGGAAGAAGCACAGGCTGGAATCAAGATTGCCAGGAGAAATATCAATAACCTCAGATATGCAGATGACACCACCCTTATGGCAAAAAGTGAGGAAGAACTAAAGAGCCTCTTGATCAAAGTGAAAAAGGAGAGTGAAAACGTTGGCTTAAATCTCAATATTCAGAAAACTAAGATCATGGCATCCGGTCCCATCACTTCACGGCAAATAGATGTGGAAACAGTGGAAATAGCATCAGACTTTATTTTTATGGGCTCCAAAATCACTGCAGATGGTGATCACATCCATGAAATTAAAATACACTTGCTCCTTTGAAGGAAAGTTATGACCAACCTAGACAGCATATTCAAAAGCAGAGACATTACTTTGCCAACAAAGATCTGTCTAGTCAAGACTATGGTTTTTCCAGTGGTCATGTAGGGATGTGAGAGTTGGACTGTGAAGAAAGCTGAGTGCCAAAAAATTGATGCTTTTGAACTGTGGTGTTGGAGAAGACTCTTGGAGAGTCCCTTGGACTGCAAGAAGATCCAACCAGCCCATCTAAAGGAGATTAGTCCTGGGTGTTCAATGGAGGCATTGATGTTGAAGCTGAAACTCCAATACTTTGGCCACCTAATGAGGAGAGCCGACTCATTGGAAAGGACCCTGATGCTCGGAAAGATTGAGGGCAGGAGGCGAAGGGGATGACAGAGGATTAGATGGTTGGACGGCATCACCGACTCATGGGTTTGGGTGGACCCTGAAAGTTGGTGATGGACAGGGAAGCCTGGTGTGCTGCGGTACAAGGGGTCGCAAAGAGTCGGACACAACTGAGCGACTGAACTGAACTGAACTGAGTTTCATGCACCCATTCCTTTCCATTTTAGTTCACTGATTCCTAAGATGTTGAAGTTCAATCTTGCCACCTCCTGTTTGACCACTTTCAATTTGCCTTTATTCATGGACCTAACATTCCAGGCTCCTATGCAATATTGTTCTTTACAGCATCAGACTTTACTTCCATCACCAGTCACATACACAATTGGGTGCTGGGTTTGCTTTGGCTCCATCTCTTCAGTCTTTCTGGAGTTATTTCTCTACTCTTCTCCAGTAGAATATTGGTCACCTACGGAGTGGGGTAGTTCATCTTTCAGTGTCCTATCCTTTGAAGCAGAAGATATTAAGAAGAGCAGGCAAGAATACACAGAAGAATTATATAAAAGAGATCTTCATGGCCCAGATAACCATGATGGTGTGATCACTCACCTAGAGCCAGACATCCTGGAATGTGAAGCCAAGTGGGCCTTAGGAAGCATCACTACGAACAAAGCTAGTGGAGGTGATGGAATTCCAATCGAACTATTTCAAATCCTAAAAGATTATGCTGAGAAAGTGCTGTACTCAATATGCCAGCAAATTTGGAAAACTCCGCAGTGGCCACAGGACTGGAAAATCTCAGTTTTCATTCCAATCCCAAAGAAAGGCAAAGCCAAAGAATGCTCAAACTACTGCACAATTGCACTCATCTCACACACTAGCAAAGTAATGCTCAAAATTCTCCAAGCCAGGCTTCAACAGTACAAAACCATGAACTTCCAGATGTTCAAGCTGGTTTTAGAATAGGCAGAGGAACAAGAGTTCAAATTGCCAACCTCCTTTGGATCATCTAAAAAGCAAGAGTATTCTGGAAAAACATCTACTTCTGCTTTATTGACTATGCCAAAGCCTTTGACTATGTGGATCATGATAAACTTGCAAAATTCTTAAAGAGATGGGAATAGCAAACTACCTGACCTGCCTCTTGAGAAATCTGTATTCAGGTCAAGAAACAACAGTTAAAACAGCACATGGAACAACAGACTGGTTCCAAATCGGGAAAGTAGTACATCATGGCTGTATATTGTCACCCTGCTTCTTTAACTTACATGCAGAGTACATCATGAGAAATGCCAGGCTGAATGAAGCACAAGCTGGAATCAAGATTGCAGGGAAAAATATCAATAAACTCAGATATGCAGATGACACCACCCATATGGCTAAAAGTCAAGAAGAACTAAAGAGCCTGTTGATGAAAGTGAAAGTGGAGAGTGAAAAAGATGGCTTAAATCTCAACATTCAGAAAACTAAGATCATGGCATTTGGTCCCATCCCTTCATGGCAAATAGATGGGGAAACAGTGGAAACAGTGACAGACTATTTTCTTGGGCTCCAAATCACTGCAGATGGTGACTGCAGCCATGAAATTAAAAGATGCTTGCTCCTTGGAAGAAAAGCTATGTCCAACTTAGACAGCATATTAAAAAGCAGAGACATTACTTTGAAGACAAAGATCCATCTAGTCAAAGCTATGGTTTTTCCACTAGTCATGTACTGTAGTGAGAGCTGGACTATAAAGAAAGTTGAGCGCCAAAGAATTAATGTTTTTGAATTGTGGTGTTGGAGAAGACTCTTGAGAGTCCCTTGGACTGCAAGGAAATCCAACCACTCCATCCTAAAGGAGATCAGTCCTGATTATTTATTGGAAGGGCTGATGCTGAAGCTGAAGTTCCAGTACTTTGGCCACCTGGTGTGAAGAACTGACTCATTGGAAAAGACCCTGATGCTGGTGAGATTGAAGGCAGGAGGAGAAGGGGACGACAGAGGATGAGATGGTTGGATGGCATCACCAACTCGATGGACGTTGAGTTTGAATAACCTCTGGGAGTTGGTGATGGACAGGGAAGTCTGGTGTGCTGTGGTCCATGGGGTCTCAATGTGTCCGATACAACTGAGGGACTGAACTGAACTGAAAGACTTTTTTTCTATGTAGTTTTATACCTATATTATATTTACTTTTAACTACTGTTTTATTTTACTTAAATGGATATAGAAAATAAATGACTGTTAAATTCATTTGCTTAAATTTAGGAAGCATCTCAATATTATTCTAAGTCATATTTGTAAACAGTAAGAAGTACCCATTCTATTTTATACCTCTAAAATTACATCCTCATGAGGTATCTCTGTAAGCTTTACAAGGAAAATCAAGCAACAGTGAATAAATGTTTCACTCTATTATCCCTGGGTAATATGAATAGACAAAACACAGGCAAATCTAAGATCATAAATAGGGGTACTCTATATTGCCTACAGGTATTTTCCCCATTTGCTTCTCCTTAAAGCCCAAAAATCTTTTTTTAAGAAATGTATTTCAAAGAAACTTAGAAGTAATTCTTAGAAAACTGTCAACATAATAATAAGGCAATAAGTCAAGAATCAGTTGAAAATGCTTTAAAAGGAAAATTTTTAAAAACATATTTTTTAGAAAAATCAGAAGCCATTAAATCTATGACAACTAAGTACATTCCTGAATAAACATTTTAATACCTATTGAAAAAATTATAAGAGATTTCAGAATACAGTACAAATCCCATGGTACTTAGTGTTAGAAAACCTAATTTACTTTCTGCCCCTTCCTCCTTCTGCCTGTGAATATAATTTGGAAATGGCGTTTTTGCCAATGACAAGGTACAATGATGTCTTTAGAGTGGGTCTTGATCCAATAAGACAGACGTCCTTATGTAAATGGGGCATTTGGACACACAGACTGGTACGAATAGAGGGAGGACCATGTGATGCTATAGGGAGACACCATCTAGCAGCCAGAGGAACTCCCACGGCTATTAGAAGGCATAAAACAGATTCTTCCTCAGCCCTGAGAAGGAACCAACTCTGCCCAAGGCAGATTTATTTTAAGCTTATACCAACTTTTCCACAGATAGAGTTAGAGACCTTTTCCTGGCTTTAAAGGTGTCTTCTTAGTTTTGTGAACATGAGGCATGAAGGCAACTTCTTCCTTGGAAAAGGGAGAGGGTGTAATATGAACAAATCTGCCATCTGTTGAGACCCATGATTCTTCTAGAAGAAAGAACCTACCTGTTCCCTAAAATTCAGTTTGAGAGACCTGTTAAGATGGATCAGGATCTCTTTTCTGCCACAGACCCCACAAAAGTCTGTGGCAGGAAAGAGCAATAAGTCACTAAAATAAAATTGCCTTGAGGAAAGGGAGCACATCAACTGGAGGCTTGGATTTGGACATATGGATGTTTCTGAGAGATGAGGTAGCTGGAGGTGTATGCAGGGAACCCTTCCAAACTCAACAAGGCCATGCTGTTTCAGGGAATAATGCCTGGACCTGGAAATGTGACCAACAGGAGCTATAATCAAGGCATGTAACAAGAGGTATCCCTGTGAGCTAAAAAGGTATGCATACCTATCAGGTGCTTGGCCACAGGGATAAGTTTTAGTTACAGAATTGTTTGAGGTGCGTTTACCACAGCAACACTGCGTGGCAGCCAGAAGCAATGGTAGGAGTGAATGAACAACTCAGATCTGTTCTCTCCTGGCAGTTGTAGGGTAGAACGCCTCTCTTTAGACTTACAGGCTTCTGGATTCCTGCTAATATGTAATTGTTTGAGCTATTAATTTGACAAATAAATGTGAACGTTTCAAGTCAAATTCAAAATTCCATAGAGAACACATACAATACCCAAATTGGAGGGAACAGAAGGGTGAATCAAGGTTCAAGCAGCAAATGAAGGTGGAAAAGATATCTAAGGTAAGTGATTCTGGGAAGGGTCAGAGAAAGGTTGCCTTCCAAACACGCCAGGGGTCTGTTGTTAGATCTTATTGACTTAAAGGGCTTACAAGCAAGGAAGTCATAAATAATGAGAGAATTTCAGTAAGACCCAGAGTTTGGTCCTGATTCTGCTGGTTACTGTGAAATTTTGGCTAAGTCCTTAAAGTCCATGTAGCTCAATTTCCTCATCTGTAAAATATTGATGATAATAATACTCTCCTGTGCGGTTATAAGCATAGCAAGAAATAATGCCTCTGAAAGCGCTGTATTAGCTGAAAAATGTCCTACTGATAGTAGATACTATCAATTGTTATTACTAAAATGAAAAAAAATTATCCAGTAAAACTTCACAACAAGGTAATAATTACTCATTTTCCTTATCAATTATCATTCCTTCATAAATAGGAATTTAAACAACTTCAGAAGAGTCCAGTAAACATGAGACTACAAGTATTAGACCATGCTAAAATTATGAAATTTCATTCTCTATACATGAGCAAACATTGGTTTTCTACAGCTAAAACCAGTCACTATTCTTTCAAAGAGATATTAAGAATCGAAAATAATCTCAGCAAAGAGTCAAGCCTGTTTCAGGCTATTGTGCAGGACCAGACTTGACAAAGAACAAAAATCACCCTTTTCTCCAGCTTCTCTGATGTAATTGGTACTATCATCCACAATCGTCCAAACTGCAAACAGTTATTTTCCCCTCTAGTGTCTCAATCTTCTACATACCACACTGTATTAAAGATATAAAAACTTTTCAAGTCTGAGAAAGTTATAAATCAGAGTAGGAAAAATAAAAATGAAAACCAAGTGGTACTTGGCATTTTCTTTAACAAAAATAAAACTATTATGTGGTGCAGAGTAATCACCAACAAACATCCTAGTAATTTATTTATAAATAAAGTTGAAGTTAAATAAGAAAAAATACTGTCCACTTAAATAGATGCTTAAACCCTAGAGGTGATATATGTTCTCTCCTAATCTACAACTAGATAATGCTAGTCTGCCTTGGTCCTGAAATATTAAGACTCATTTCTCACTCACATTTAGCTTCATTAGATCAGTGAGACATGAGATCTATTTATAACATGGAAATACATACATGGAGATATCAAAAGGCCTTGACTATATTCATAGGCCCTTGGTTAATTAAATTAATTTAGCAAGGAAGGGAAGAAGTCTTGACAAACTAATTTATTTCACTTCAATTTTTAAGGAATAATTAGGATGGTAGAGAGTAGTGCTGAAAAGTATAGAAAAGTCATCATTTTGCAGAGTAGATGACAATTTTTCATTTCTGGTGTCAAAAGTTTCAGGTGAAATCTTAGGTACAAAGCACATCTCCAAACAGGAATTAGCACTACAGCTGGCAATACAACATCAATGGAACAAACAGAGTCCATTTCTTTCACCAAACTTTTATGAAAAATTTCCTATGGGCCATATACTCTACTAGTTACTGGGGATTCAGGAGCGGATAAGATGCAGTCCATGCTCTCAAAATGTTTTGATGGTCTAGTAGGAAAGACAGACATGTAAATAAATAGTTTCAATGTGGTGAGAAGTTTAACCACACAGTACAGAGGTAGCCCAGAAAAGGAAGGAAAAAATGAACTATTTAGAAAGGAGATGAAGGAATGTAAATGTCAGTTTTAAGTTTATTTTAACTTGCTTAAGCTAGAAACTGGCTGGCTAATGACTCAATTAACCAAAATATATGGGAAAAGCATATGGCTCAGACACTAGAAGAGTTCTAAGGAATTTAAAATAGGAAGAAATGGCTAGGACTGTGCTATGACTTTGGGACTTCCAGGTGGCACAGTGGCAAAGAATCCATCTGCCAAGGAGACAAGGGTTCAATCCCTAAGACAGGAGGATCCCCTGGAGGAGGAAATGGCAACCTGCTCTAGGATTCTTGCGGGGATAATCCCAGGAACTGTACATGGGATTAGATTTCATGGGGAGACACAGTCAGACACAGCTGAGCGACTGAGCACATGTCATGACTTTTGTGGACCCAAGCCAATTTTGCTCCATTAAAAACTTTTTAAAACTACATTTTCAATTACTTGTATAGAAATGAATATATTATTACATATAACTAAATCATTTTTCTGTACACCTGAAACAAACACATTGTAAATCAATGATATATTTCAATGAAAAAAGAAAAAAAAACACAAAAACATGAGACACACAGTAAAAATACAAATAGGCTGAAAATAAAAGAAAATATATAAACTTGGAGAATGGTTAAAATGTAGGATTATATGTCATGTATATTTTATTACAATAACAAAAATAGCAAACTGAATCCAGCAACATACAAAAAGAATTATTGGGTTGGACAAAAAGTTCATTTGGGCATTTCTGTAACATCTTACAGGAAAATCTGAATAAAGTTTTTGGCCAACCCAATATATGCCATGACCAAGAGGCATTTAGATCAGGAAAGCAAGTTTTTCTTCCATATTTTAACTAATTGATACAATATAGCAATAGAATAAAAAACAAATAACACATGATAATCTCAATAGATGAACAAAAATCATAAAAATAAATATATTAATACACATTAAACAAAATTTAATTTTATTCAAATTAAATAAATTCAAATAAAATTAAACACAAATAAAATTTAATCTTATTCAAATTAAAGTTCATTATTTTTCATTCTGATCTGAAGAGAAATTAAAACATTTTTGTGGGTCCCTAAACAATGTTGTGGATTCTTTACACCATGACAACTGTGCTCAGTGAATGACATACCTGGTGATGGATTTTTATGAGCCAAACATTACAGGGGCATTTCACACATATATTGTCCTTTAATTCTCTCTGCATCTCAGTGTTTACAGATGAAGAAACAGAGTTCAAGATGGTAAGAAACTTTCTGAAAGTCACACAGTTAACGAGACAGCATGCTCAGATTTAATAAGCCAAGCATTTTGACTAGATATAAAGCCTGTTCATTTTCACCTGCCATGTCAATATTTCTCTTATAATACATGCTACCAGCCCTCAACTGACTCACCTTCAAGATGAGACAAGTATGTGTGAAAGCAAAGGCAATGAATCTGGACCACAAGAATTCAGAAAGAGAGAGGGTCTGCGATGTGGCAATGCAGAAGGCCCCATTAAGGCAAATGCAGTTACAGAATGAGGCGTGGTCTGAAGCAGGTGTCTATTCAATGTGAAGGCATCAAGAACTAATGGTTAACTAGGAGCTTAGCTCTGAAGCCTGAGTGTCAGCTTTATAAATGCTACATTTTCATTTCTCTGAGCCTTGTTTTTCTGTAAAATAGAGACAATAAAATGTTATGGTGTTAATTCAAACTGAAAGTGTTAATCACTCAGGCATGCCCTACTCTTTGTGACTCCATGGACTGTAGCCTGCCAGGCTCCACTGCCCATGGGATTCTCTAGGCAAGAATACTGGAGGGGGTAGCCATTCTTTTCTCCATGGGGCTCTCCCTGACCCAGGGATCGAACTGAGTTTCCTGCATTGCAGGTGGATTCTTTACTATCTGAGCCACCAGGAAAGTCCTGGTGCTAAGGATTAAATTATTTAACACTTGAACAGTACTTAGAATTGTGCCTGGCACAGAGTATAAACTTACTAAAAGCTAATATTTTTTTTATAAATCTTTGTAATTAGAACATCTTACAGTGTATAATTGAAAAAATTAAAATAATAGCTATATTCTGTTTCTCTTTGGAGTTTTCTTAATATAATAACAACAGACATATATACGTATACAGTCTCCCATTTTAGATATCTGACTAAAACAATCCAAGATTCTAGAAGATGGATATGGAATTGGTACAATTTTCCCTACTTTTTAGCTGAGAAAAGTAAGCTATTGAAATATTAAGTAATTTGATGAAGATTCGGGAGTGTTTTGGATGGATGATGATGGTCTTGTCACATTTTCAAAACTTTAATCATTTGTTCCTTAAAATCTGAATTTCTTATCATGTCAGCAGTGTCCAGATAGTGTGGTAGACTCATCAGTTGAGTTTCTCCTGCTCTCGAGACTCTTAATTCTCAGTGATGGCTGAAAATGTCAACCTCGATGTGCTTTCAACACCTTAATTTTAACAACTCAGAGCCTACTCCTAACTGCACTGATAGCTATCTGGGTCACTGGTAACACCCTCTTCCTCATCACACGGGGTCAAAAATTCAGCTCATCCTGAAACCCTGTCCTGTCCCCCTCCCCTAGTGTCAACTCTTGTCAGTTTCTCATCTACCATGTCCTTGCATCTGTCCCCGTCTTCTCATTACTACTCTCGCTGTCTGCTCCGCTCAAGTCTTGACTAAATCTGCCCCTCACTATTAGAATTCAACAACTGCCTGCTGACACAGAGCACATACTCTACTTCCAACCCCTCCACCTTCCACGCCATCCTATGCACTGCTGCTGAAAGAACTTTCCTACAGACAAGAGTCTAAGCAGCTCTGTCGAGCATTTTAGGCTCCTTACAGTCTGTTTCAACCTATTTATCTACCCTTTTCTTTTAATCTATACAGCTCACATCCTGTTAAATGGGAGTATTAAAGAATATGCCAGCATGTTTCCACAGTTTTGTTCCTGCTATTTCATTATCTGGACATCATTTACTCTATTTACGTTTGTCAGAATTCTACTCACCCTCCAAAGTGCCAATCAAATGCACCATCTTCCAATAATTCTTCTCCTGTATTCCACCAGTTCCCTCTCTTCCTGCCATCCCTATCTTCAATATCTTAATAGTATTTGTCATGTATTTTGGACTTCCCTTGTGGCTCAGGGATAAAGAATCTGCCTGCAATGTTGGAGACCTGGGTTCCATCCTTGGGTTGGGAAGATCCCCTGAAGGAAGACACAGCAACCCACTCCAGTGTTCTTGCCTGGAGAATTCCATGGACAGAGGAGCCTGGCGGGCTATAGTCCACAGGGTCGCAAAGAGCTGGACACAACTGAATGAAGCAACTGGGTACATAGCACATTATGTATCTTATGCCTTATGACCCAGCAATCCCACTGCTGGGCATACACACCGAGGAAACCAGTATTGAAAGAGACACGTGTACCCCAATGTTCATCGCAGCACTATTTATAATAGCCAGGACATGGAAGCAACCTAGATGTCCTTCAGCAGATGAATGGATAAGAAAGCTGTGGTACATATATACAATGGAGTATTACTCAGCAATTAAAAAGAATACATTTCAATCAGTTCTAATGAGGTGGATGAAGCTGGAGCTGATTATACAGAGTGAAGTAAGCCAGAAAGAAAAACATCAATACAGTATACTTACACATATATATGGAATTTAGAATGATGGTAATGATAAACCTGTACANTGATGTAAGAAAACGAAGCCCATAAATCCTGAAAACAACTGTTAGAGGACAGAATAAAAAACAGGACAGCAGGGCGCCAACTGTCTCAGGATGACAGAACGGAAAAACGGTAAATATTCACACATGGAACATCTCCAATTTGTTCTATCTTCTGCCTTTGCTATAGAGGTATGTTAGGAGGAGGTATTCAAATTTGTATTTGCCTGTTTTTTTTTTTTTTTTTTTACTATCTACCCATAAGTTTTTAAAGTGAGTTGTGTACCACAAACAGGGATAAATTCTTTGTATAAATTACATCCAGTCCTCTCAACAACCTAGTCAGGTAAACCTTAATATTTCCATTTCATAGATAAATAGTATTGACTCAGATTACATAACAGATCTAACATCACTGTCTTAGTTTGTAGTCTCCTGAAATCAGAGCCAAAGACTCGGATACAGACGGATTATTTGGGAGGTGACCCCAGGAAACAGAACTGAGGTTATATGAATAATGAGAGAGGGAGAAAGGAGAGATCAGTATAAGGACCCATCACTGAAGTTACTGTTGTGGGTTCCCCAGGGCTCGAACCCATGGGAATCTCCTACAAAGACTACACATGCCTCCCAGGGTTGCCCACCTAAGTGCCGAGAGACTGAAAAGTTTATCCAGGGGATTGGGATGGTTTCCCCTGGAGCATTAGCATCCTCCTCCTTCCAGCCCTACTACTGATATTTGGGTAAAGAACCTCTGACAACAGAAAAGCACATGGGCAGGAAGGTCACAGACATGCTCCTGTTAGCCTGAGGTGAACCTGAGCTTGCACAGAACCATCTACTGCATCTGTGCCTGAAATCAGAGAGAAGCCAGGGATATGTGGCACAATACATCAGAATCATCCGTGACAGTCACACAGTTCCTCAGTTGCTGAACCTGGAAATGAGCCCAGATAATGGAATTGCGTCATCCATGCCTGTAACTTTCAGGTACTCAACTGCATGCACTCAGCCAAAAGAGGCAGACAGAGATAAATGATCAAGGGTTCAGGTGATTCTGACACCATTGCATGTGGTGTGTATGCCCCAGAGTCAGTGTGACATGGGGACTGCAACTCTTCTTCATATGAATACTTCAGAGCAAAGAGCCCATCATGTTGCAGTACATGTGTTCTCATACATCTGGTACTCAACTGAGGAGAAGGAAATCTATCTCAGTGGTGGAGGGAGAAAATTGATGTGCTGCTCTTTGTAATATATGTTAACTGTATTATTTATGGGCGACGAAAGATGCAGTTACCCCACCAGGACCTTGACAATAAAGTGCTTGCCTTTCCATTACACAAATAGCATCACACCACATCAGCATCATTTTGCTGTCTGCAAAATCTCCCCATTTCATTTAGTCTTATGCTGATGCTTCTGAGTTATGTAGTTTGAATCTGTAAAACATTTGCTGCACGGTCTGGAAGGAATGAGTGTTGTTGTGGGCACTGATCAAGTGCACAGGGCAAAATTCTAGGAGGAGAGACACCAAGTAGAGAACTCAAGATCAAGTCACTGCATATGATGAAGGCAGGAAAAGGAGCCCAGGGCATCAGGTCCACAAACTAATGCTGTGGGGACAAAGGTCTCATCTGGAATTGTCTGGAACCGAAGATTTGGAAATAGAATGTTTCCTATCATAGTTTGATAAGTCAACATATTAAATACAAAAATTGTGTGATCAAAAATCGTAACAGAAAAGGGGTCACACACTAAAATATGCCTACCGTGATTTTCCCCATCTGGACTGATTTAACTTAGATGGAGTGAAAATCAGATTGAGATGAGGTCTTGCATGCAGGTACTTTATTTGGTGGAAGTGATTCCCTAGAAACAAGAATGGAGATTGAGGTGGTAGAAGTATGAAACAGAAAGAGGAATGCCAATCTAAGGGTGGGCAGTTGAGTCAGTGGCAAATGTGAGCAGGCCAGACTCAACTTATCGAGGACCCTCTCTCGGGAAATGTGTAGGACACAATTCAGAACTGGCTGTCTGAGACAGAAAAGAGGGGCATGGGACCATTCGCTCCTACCCCACTCTGATCACAGACCGAATCACACACATGAATACACTGGGCTAGCTGAAGGGTCATCAAGCTTCACCTCTGCTCATCTAATGCAGCAGAACATTGTTATTGATTAGTCGCTAAGCATTGGCAGGTGGATTCTTTACCACTGAGTCACCAGAAAGCCCACAGCAGGAATACATAAGGCAAAATCAAGGACCCTGTCTCGGGAAATGTGTAGGACACAATTCAGAACTGGCTGTCTGAGACAGAAAAGAGGGGCATGGGACCATTTGCTCCTACCCCACTCTGATCACAGACCGAATCACACACATGAATACACCGGGCTAGCTGAAGGGTCATCAAGCTTCATCTCTGCTCATCTAATGCAGCAGGAACATTGTTATTGATTAGTCGCTAAGCATTGGCAGGTGGATTCTTTACCACTGAGTCACCAGAAAGCCCACAGCAGGAATACATAAGGCAAAAAATAAACACCTGGGTTAGAAATATATGATATTGAGCATAAAAGATGTCTAACACTCGTATTAAAATGTATCCTCTGTCAACCAAAGTGCCCATATAAATCAAACCATGGTGACAAAGTCTTATGCACTTAATTAATGTAAAAATAATATAAACCCCAAATCATGGTGCTTCCAAGTCCAACCCCATATAGAGTCTGATTTGATTGGTCTGGGAGGAGAGTGTGCCTGGGACATAGGAATTTTTTCAAGTTCCCCCAGGTAATTATGTGCAGGCAAATTTGAGGAACACTGGCTGAAACAAGGCACAAGTTAAAAACCAAGGCTGCTTTTAGTAACTAAGTAGCTGAAGAATTGATGCCTTTGAACTGTGGTGTTGGAGAAGACTCTTGAGAGTCCCCTGGACTGCAAGGAGATCCAACCAGTCCATTCTGAAGGAGATCAGCCCTGAGATTTCTTTGGAAGGAATGATGCTAAAGCTGAAACTCCAGTACTTTGGCCACCTCATGCGAAGAGTTGACTCATTGGAAAAGACTTTGATGCTGGGAGGGATTGGGGGCTGGAGAAGAAGGTGATGACAGAGGATGAGATGGCTGGATGGCATCACTGACTCGATGGACGCGAGTCTGAGTCAACTCCAGGAGTTGGTGATGGACAGGGAGGCCTGGCGTGCTGCAATTCATGGGGTCGCAAAGAGTCGGACACGACTGAGCGACTGAACTGAACTAAACTGAGGGTCCACAATCCAAAAATTATTTTTACTCTAGAAAAGTGAAAGTGAAAGTGAAGTCGCTCAGTCGTGTCCGACTCTTTGCGACCTCGTGGACTGTAGCCCACCAGGCTCCTCCGTCCATGGGATTCTCCAGGCAAGAATACTGGAGTGGGTTGCCATTTCCTTCTCCAGGGGATCTTCCCGCCCCAGGGATTGAACCTGGGTCTTCCACCTTGCAGGCAGACGCTTTAACCTCTGATTTAAGTATTTAGATCATCTGTTTCAGCTGAGAATGTCTGGGCCTGTTATCATTTTTTATTTTCAAATGAGTATCCAAAATCACAATGATATTCCCTGGTGACTCAGCAATAAAGAATCTGCCTGCCAATGCAGGAGACGCAGGTTTGATCCCTGGATGGGGAAGATCCCCTGGAGAAGGAAATGCAACCCACTCCAGTACTCTTGCCTGGGAAATCCCATGGACAGAGGAGGGCTACTTGGTGGGTCCATGGGGTCACAAAAGAGCTGGACATGACAGAAGCGACTAAACAACAGTCCAAGATGACAGTCCCAACACCAGCCTTTGAAATTGCTCAAAGGCAGATGGTAGTTCTCCATTTTATACTCAGAGTGGACTGCCAGGTGACTGAGGATCAGTTTAACTTTTAAAATTAATTCTTTGGAGACAAAGCTCTGCCATGACTGATTGAAATAAATAAATTCAGTGATAATACATGAAGTGATCTGCTGCTGGATGTTTGCCCCCAAAGGATGCATTACTAAGTAAGCCTGAGGTCATTAGAATGTTGAAAGAGTAAAAGAACATATGCCCACTAGGTGTTTGACTGGCATAACTTATTAGCTTCAAGCTTCCTTTCCTCGGTAGAAAAGTAGGTCCTAAGGTCATGACTTCCTGGTTTTCATTTTCAGCTATAATGCATCCATCAGTGCTTTGACCTGGCCCGCCTTCAAGAGAAGGCAGAGCCTTGCCAGCATGTGTTCACAAAGCACAATCTGGGACATGTCAGTTTCCTCATGTTATCATCAGAAATGTCTTGAAACACAAAATGCAGATATAAGAAATGACATCCCATTTTCGCCTGGCAGTTACAAATAACATTTTATAATAAGAATGATAATACTCGCTTTTGGTATTTTTTCCAGGCAAAGGGAAAAAATAAAAGAATCAAGTCCTATTTATCCAGATCAATTGAAAAATGGAGTAACCAAGGTACTGGAAAATAATCTATTTAGTGCATCACATGTTAAGTCTGCTTGGATTTCCATTTTTCAAACACCTAAAACATAGGAAAAGATCATTAATGCTAAAACTATTCAGAACTGATCAGGATTTTGCTGAGCAATTAAACTCATCATTGTGAACATCTGCCACCATATACATAATACTGTCGATTTTCTTCCAAACTGGTCTCTACCTTTATAACTGAGTTAGCTGTTTCAACTAGATTTCCTAGACTTAGATGTTTAATTTTTTTTTTTTTTTTTTTAAGAAAGACCTCTAATCAACCCACTTTGAAAAATTCTACTTAGCAGCAAGGCACTTAATTATCTTGCTCACCTTTTGTTCAGTTGCTTTGCAAATAACGACATGAAACATTCCGTCTTTTTACTTCCAAGCTTTTCTTCTTCCTGATTAGATTCTACTTAAATAGCATCATGTTCCTTCAAGTTCTTCCAAGATGAGGGATTTTCTTTAATCACCTGAAACCTGCTGCTCTGCCTCTTTAGCATTCTAAGATATTTCAATCTACCAGCTTAAATCGACAATAAAACTACTTATTCCTGACAGGTTGAGTACTTTAAATCTCATCTTTTTATCAAGCTTCCATACTAATTCAAGTATACAAAGATATGCAAAGTAGATTTTGAAATCCTTGATTATGGCAACACATTAAAGTCGGGTTTCCCCTCAAATTTTTCATATACTTCATATAAAAAGAAAAAGTTACTATAATCAAACTATATCTGTGCAAGAAAAACTAAGGTTTTGGTTAAAAATAAAATGTGATAACTGAAAAATGTGTTAATCAAATATTGAAATGTTTTTTACGTGAAAAGTTCAAAAAGCAATGATTAAACTTGAATTGTCAACCTGATTATAAAATGTCACTTGCATCTGTTGCACAAACAATAAAGAATTGGATACAGTTGCTGCCCCGTTAAAAACAGGGTGAGGTTTTAAAACTATAGGCTGATACCAGAACTAAAAAAGGATGAAACGGTAAAAAGTGAAGATGAGAGCTTTCAGCTAGAAGTTGAAGAAATACATCCCCTAATGTTCACAAGTACTTCCAAGAAAAATGAGAGGATTCTAAAAAGAAATAGCTGAAAACCATGTAAACCAGAAGAAGAAAGGAATTATTAGAAGAAACAGCTGAAAAACCTGTGAAGCAGAGCTATACACCCAGCTCTGTGAATTAGCAAAGAGGAAGAAAAGTCAGCTTGCTTCCGGATAGAGTCATATCTAGCTAATTTCAATGAATTTACCTTCATCTGACATAAACATTTTTGTTTCATTCAGAAGCAATACTTGCACACAAAAATTAAGTCAAACTGCTTGTAACTACATATACCTGATATTTGGCTGCGATATATTTAGAGTCTTGGTTAAATAAAGACAAAAGTATTTATAATTAGATACACTGTTGTTGAAATTATACTCCATAACAACCTAAAAGGTGAGATGAGATTCCCTAAGTTACTCTTTCTTAAAAAGCAAACATTTGCCTCAACAGAAATCTTTAGAGAGAAAAAAAGACATTTTAACAAAGAACACATATCTAAAAGGCAGTTGTCTGAAGAAAAATCACAATGTTATCGATCCCTGCATTAAATACAGCATCAAAACTCCTGCCTCCAATTTAAAAAATGAAACATACATGCACAATCTTTTTTCCAAAAACACATAACTTCCATAACAAATTGCCTGTCTGTGAATATTTCTTATATTTTCATTTTCTCCAAACAAATGAAAAATTCTTTATAAACATTTTTAGCAATTAAGTGAAAGAATAAACAGAATATTCCAAATTGTGTAAAGCATCAGTTTAATTTTTAAACATCCAACCATCAGATTGTTAAAAAAATTATGTGATGTGTGAAGACAAATTATAGAAAACCTCATAAAGCTAAAAATTAAATCAATTATAATAGCTCATATTTAATATTTATATATCATATTTAAACCTGTACTAGTTTTTTCCCCCTCAACTTTTAGAATCATATAGAAAAGCTGCTACAGGTATAGGCATAATATATATATTTTTTCTTTTTTTGAATAGAATAATCATCTTCCCTTTTGTAAGAGGCTTTCAAATTTCATGAATTTTCTGAATATGTAAAATTTTAAGAAGGTGGCGAGTCACAGAATAGAAAGAACATCAGGTTGTCCTTCAGAAATCCTGAGTTTTAGACCTAGCTCCTCAACAAGTCGCTTGGAGAAATCAGTTCTGCCATTTGACCTCAGTGTTCTCATCTTTAATTAGGGGGAATGGGCATTCATTCCTCTTCTTCCTTTTCCAGGCCCATGATTCTAAGTCAAGGAATGGTTTCCCCAATTCTAATTTCAAGCTACTTCTTAGATATTAACAGTTCTGAAGGCTGAACCTAATTTCTAAAACCATAATTGCAAAGTTTAGATTAAAACAAAGTTATTGTTTTAATCACTTTTCGGTTAAAAAAGCTGTAATTTTGAAGTACATGCTTTATGGGTTCATTAAAAGTAATCTCCAGTACAAAATTAGTTTCTTATCAATGCATATATAGTTATATATTAAATAGGGCTTTCCTCAAGGGTGAGCACACTATTTTTAAAAAGCTGCACATTTGGGGATTTCATTAATAGGTTACTCACATTCAATATTTTAAAATTTGGAAACCTACCCCTTAAGAGTCATTTACTCAAAGATGTGGTCACCTAGTGCCTTTAAGTTTAAAAACATTATCATAAATAGTATCTGATTACTGATGAAGAGGTGTCACTCCTTTAAGATATAGCAGCAGAGTCTATCATTCAAGGATCATGCTCTGAAAGAGCTTAAAAATTAGGATTTTTATCTCCATATGAGGTCATTCACAAAGACAACTGGAATTTCTGAATTATATAAAAAGAACATGGTGCTTACCATACAATTCAAATTCACGACTACTACTGGATATGTTTACAAAGCTTAAGTAACAAACTTTAAAGATATGTTCAAATAAATTCTGCAATAAGTTATACTGCATTATGTAAGAGCTAGAAGTATTCATTTGTTCACTCTAAGTCTTTAAAATATAATTCCATTTTAACATACTTTTGTAGTCTTCATCTTCATTATATATGAAAAAGAATGAAAAATAGAGTGGCCTCCTGCTCCCTTGACCTCTGAGAGCCCTTATGTTACAGTGTTTGCAAACAGAAAGTCCAGATGTCAGTGAAAAGTGTCACATTTAGGTTGAATCTGGGCCTTTTAATTATATCCAAATAAGGCAAAGTCCTACAGAGTGTTCTTGAGTTGGGGCCTCCATGTTTTGCATTGTCTAAATTAATCAACTGGCTCCCCGAAGCAACTCTGTCATTAGTGGCTCTGAGGCATATTGAAAATGGCAGTTACACTTTCAATCCAGTAGCAAAGATTTAAAACAAAACAAAACAAAAAAATTAAAATAGACTCTGGCAAGGGAACCAGGCTCACATAAAAGGCCTCTCATAAGGGCTTCCTTGAATCGAAGGGAGAGTCTGTCAGGTGGCAGCAGGGCTTTGTGGTTAGTGCCATCTCACTGCTGTGGTCTTTAATCCCACATGAAGACTGGCAGCTCTGCTGCTGGTGGCCGTCGCACCACAGCAAAAACTGGGCCTGATTCTGCACGTTTTGAAGCCTCTGCTCAAGCAGCACATCTCTATGCCAGCTTGAGGATCAAGTATGACATGCTTTTTCCCTTTCATAAATACTGATCGTGGGGATGAGGAATCTGAATTATGAAATCAGTATACTGATACCTCTTACTGAAGCCTGTTATCTAAAAGATCGTATGCCCATGAAAAATTCATTTTCTCATAAAGCACTTATAGTCTAGGCTCTCCAATTTAATGATGATGAAGACAGCTACATATTTAGGTGCCTGTAATATAAATGGGCATTTTAATAGAAGTGAATTCGCTTCCAACGAGGTCTATGTACTTAAAGAATTATAAGTATCATTTAATAAATAGATAAATATTTGTCTAGGCAATCTAATTATACCATATCTTGGCAATAATATGCCTATTTTTATAAAGTTCATTGACCTATATAATAGAAAATTTTTGGCTTAAAATTACATTTAAAATATTCCTTATTCCAATAAAGTTTAAATACTAATCATAATTTTTACTTACATATGTATATGTATTTACCTAAAATATGTATTTGTAAAATACACATACACCAAGGTAAATTTTCTTATTTGATACAGGATTATTAAGAGTCTATGAATACCCACTGAAATTAAATTGATCAAATTAAATGTGACATGGAATAAACAGAATTATGAATTTCTTACATCATTCCTCAAGTGTGGCCCACAAACATCAGGGCCTTCCTGAAGTTTTTTCAAGGAGTCCATGAGGTCAAAACTATTTTCATAATCATAGTAAGAAATTATTTGACTTTTTATTCTCATTTTTCAAAAATACACAGTGTAGTTTTCCAGAGGCTACGTGATGTGTGATAGCATAACAAATTGATGCTGAAAGAGACAGGAGAACCCAGCTGTCTACCAAGCCACACATGATATGTAAGTTCAGTTCAGGTCAGTCATTCAGTCGTATCCAACTCTGTGACCCCATGGACTGCAGCACGCCAGACTTCCCTATCCACCAACTCCTGGAGCTCAAACTCATATGCATCAAGTCAGTGATGCCATCCCACCCTCTCATCCTCTGTCATCCCCTTCTCCTCCTGCCTTCAATCTTTCCCAGCATCAGGGTCTTTTCCAATGGGTCAGTCTTCTTATCAGGTGGCCAAAGCATTGAAGTTTCAGTTTCAGTGTCAGTCCTTCCAAAGATATGTAAATGTCTTTGCAAAAACCTAAAATGATGCCATTCATCTTACTACATTTTTTATTTAGAAAATATAATTATATTTCATTTAAAACATATTTATATTAGTGGGTTTTATATCTGCTATTTATATAACAGGTTTTTCATTTTTCAAAGGACTTACTACATATTTTAAAATTATGCTTTAATTTCTCAGTGCTATGCCATGCTCAGTCGCTTCAATATTGTCTGACTATTTGTGACGCCATGGACTGTAGCCCACCAGGCTCTTCTGTCCGTGGGATTTTCCTGGCAAGAATACTGGAGTGGGTTGCATACCCTCCTCAGGGGATCCTTCTGTCCCGGGAGGATCCTACATCTCCTGAGTCTCTCCTGCATTGCAGGTGGATTCTTTCCTGCTGAGACACCCTGGAAGCCCTTCTAATTCAGAAAACATTGCTATATGTATAACAGAATAAGCAACTCTTTGGGGTGCTCAATCATTTTTTAAAGTGGAAAGGCGTCATGATACCAAAAATATGTGAGTACTTGTTTATAATAGGCAATGCATTTTATTTTATCTACTTCTAAATATACATAAATTACATATACATATATTTTTAAAATATATATATTTACAATTTATACATTCAGCTAGTTACTTCCTAAATGCAGAACACTGCCATAGTCCGAATATAGTCGAGTCATAGCACTCGACAAGTGAACAGAGGCGGAATCAGAGAAGCATGCGCTGTGATGGGCCCCATGGAACTGAAGCAGGGAGCACTTTGACCAAGGCGAGGTTCAGATCACATGTCTGTCTTGCCCATTAGTCCCTGCAGAGCTTAGCCTTCATTCTACAACTCTAACAAGGTGGGTAAATGATATTGCTTGGTTAGAGATAAAACTGAAGAGAATGGTTCAACAGAATGAGACCAGAGAACAATCTGACTGGGTCAATCCAAAACACAAGACACATGGAAGTGCAGGCAGGAAGTGGAGGTTTGCAACTAGGGAGTAATGCGAGCAGAAATAGAGTCTCAGGAATATTTCTTGTTACCACAGGTCCTGGCAACTGTCCAGTACCATCTTATCACACCTCTAATGGGACGCTGAAAACATCAGGAATTTTGTGGAAGGTCAGTCCTTCATGGTTGAGGCTACTTAGATGCACTCAGAAGGCCAACCCTGAAGGAGGAAATACTAAATTTTGAAGGAAATAAGTAACAGCTGAGCCCAGGTACCCATGGAATACACATGGCGAGAATATCCCCTGAGCCTCAGCAAAGATGGACTCTCAGTGGGTTTAGTCACCAGCCACACACTGTTCAGATCAACTGGGTAAAGATCTAATTTCTCAATAAGTAAATTGTCCAGGGACGTTTTCATTAGTCTACTCTGTTTCGAGGTGGGGAACACTCACAAAGACAGAAGCATAACAATCAGAATTCTCTAGGATCCGGGATTCTTTCATCCTGGAAGGGACACCTGAAAAAAGTGCATAGTGTGGTGCATTCTTGGGAAAAAAAAAATTACTATTTGCGCTGAGGTGAGGCCTAATCCAACTCTTTATCCATAACACCCTTAACTCAAAAGGTCTTGCCTGTTTTCTTTTTTCCCCCCAAAACCTACATTCAGATTCTCAGGTGTATATGAGAACATAAACAGAGACTTCAGGGGAAAAAAAGAAAATTGGATTTGTATAGATTCCCATTGAATGTCTGTCTCTTAATGACTATGAGTTGGCACTTAACAAATATGTGTTTAATTAATAAATAAGTATTGTAATGAATAAATGAATGAATGAATTCTGAAGCTCTAGGAAGAAGGGCAATGATACTATGATTTGGTAGGCCTGGCTGTACTCTGGTAACTTATAAACTAAATCCCCTTCAATGCAGAGATAGTTGATTAAACTTAACTCTATATCACAATGAGTAGTAGAGTGAAGCACCTGACTCACAGCTCTGATTTTTTTTTTTCCAGATGCACTGGGGTATAACTGACAAATAGCAATTTGTCAATATAAGATATTTGAAGTGTATGTCCTGATGATTTGATATTCATACACAACATGAAAGACCTCCACTGCTGCTGCTGCTGCTGCTGCTAAGTCGCTTCAGTCGTGTCCGACTCTGTGCAACCCCATAGACGGCAGCCCACCAGGCTCCCCCGTCCCTGGGATTCTCCAGGCAAGAACACTGGAGTGGGTTGCCATTGCCTTCTCCAGTGCATGAAAGTGAAAAGTCAAAGTGAAGTCGCTCAGTCGTGTCCTATTCTTCGCGACTCCATGGACTGCAGCCCCCCAGGCTCCTCCGTCCATGGGATTTTCCAGGCAAGAGTACAGAGTTAGGTGCCATTGCCTTTTCCTTAATTACAGTCATAATTTATATATTTACTTTTATGTGTGTGTGTGTGAAAACACAAGTTCTACTCTCTTAGAAAATTTCAACTATATAATATAGTGCTATGAATTACAGTCACCATGCTCTATATTAGGCCCTCAGACTTTATTCATCTTATAATTGCAGTTTGTTTCCCTTTACCAACTTCTCCTTATCTTTCCCACCCTTAGCCCCTGATGACTGCCTCTCCACTTTTTTTTTAATTAGTCTGAATTTTTTTTTAAGATTCCACATATAAATGATGCCATATAGTATCTGTCTTTCTCTGTATGGCATATTTCACTTAGGAAAAAATTGTCACAAATTTCAGGACTTACTTCGTTTTTAAGGCTGAAAAATATCCCATTTTCTTTATTCACTTGTTAACAGACACTTAGATTGTTTCATATTTGGCTACTATTAATGCTGTTAAGAACATGGGCGTATAGATACCTCTTCAAGATAATGATTTCATTTCCATTGTATGTATACCCAGAAATGAGACTGCTGGATCATATGATATTTCTATTTTTAATTTCTTTTTTTTAATGGTTACTATTATCACTTTTACAATTAATTTTTATTTTTTAGTTTGTTTTGCTTTACAATCTGTATTCATTTTGCTATACATTGACATGAATCAGCCACGAGTGTACATGAACTCCCAATCCCGACCCCCAACCCCCCCTCCCCTCCCCACACCATCTCTCTGGATTATCCCCGTGCATCAGTCCCAAGCATCCTGCATCCTGCATTGAACCTATTTCTTAAGAAACGTCCATACTGTATTCCATAGTTGCTGTACCAGTTTACATTCTCACCAACAGTGTGCAATTGTTCCCTTTTCTCCACAACCTTGTAACACTTGTTGTTTCTTGTCTTATTAAAGATAGCCATTCTGACAGGTGTGAGGTGATATTTTATTATGGTTTTGATTTGCAGTTCCTTGATGATGAGTCTTTCTAAGCACTTTTTTGCATACCTGCTGATCATTTGAATGTCTTCTTTGGGAAAATGTCTACTTATGATTTTCACTATTTTAAAAGTGGGTTACTTGGATTTTTCTTTCTTTCTTTTTTTTTTTTTTGCTATTGAGTCATTGAGTTACCTTCTATAGTTTGGATATTAACCCTTTGTTGAATATATGATTTGTAAGGATTTTCTCCCATGCCAGTAGGTTGACTTTTCCTTTGCTGATGATTTCCTTTGGGCTCCCCTGGTGGCTCAGATGGTAAATAATCCACCTGCAATGCAAGAAACTGGGGCTCAATCCCTGGTCAAGAAGATCCCCTGGAGAAGGGAATGGCTACCCACTCCAGTATTCTTGTCTGGAAAATGCCATGAACACAGGAGCCTGGCAGGCTACAGTCCATAGTGTCACAAAGAGAAGGGCACGACTGAGTGACTATCGCTTTCTTTCCTATAAATCCAGGGACTCACAATAGACATTAGACATCATTATACCCCTTTTTCATATGAAGAAAGTAAGGCCTTGAGGGATTATGTGACCTAGCTCAAGAACTCAGTTTATCGAGGACAGAGCCAGAACTCAGATCTGTTTTCAATACCAAATCCTGATGCTTTTCCATCTGGCTATATCACTCCCTCATCACACACTAAATTAAACACTATACAAAGAAGGCATATTTTATGATGCCTCAGGATACTCTTTATATATATGCTATTCTCTACTTTTCTCCAAAGCCAGCATGTTCTAAAACAGGTACATGTAAACCTAACATATAAAAACTGGAAACTGATTGCAGTTCACATCAACCTCATGCTTACAAATATCTTCAAAAATTTTAGAGCTTAACATATATACATATAAAAGGGTGCTTGTCACAAATGTAACAGAGTTTAATGTATTTTCATAAACTGAACACTTTTCTAAGCAACATCACTACTCCTCCAAACCTTTCTCATGCCCCCTTCCTGTTACTATACAGATCCCAAGGGTAACCATTATCCTAATTTCTAAGAGCAGAAATTAGTTTTGCCTATTTTTGAGCTTTGAATAAATGGAATCATATGGTACAGACTCTTTTGATCTTACATGTTTTTTTCAATACTGTGAGGTTCATCCATATCACTGTGTGCAGTTAGAGACTGTTCATTCTCACTCAGTTTATCTGTCTTCTTTACTGTTGCTTGGCTTTAGAGTCTCCATTTGGGGACAATTATGTATTGTGCTGCTATGAAGGTTCTTACTCAGTCTTTTGATGAATATTTTACATATTTCTACTGAGCATATACCTAGGAGCAGTATCTCTGTGCCATAGAGCGGATATCTGTTTAGCTTTAATAGATACTGTCAAATAGCTTTCCAAAGTGGTTGTACTAATTTACTCTCTTGCCAACAGTATTTGAGAGTTTCACTCCAAGTGGTAAATATTTAAATTAAGTGCCAAAATGCCTTCAAAATGGACACCAATTTATCTGTAAGACAAGTTCACACTATTTTTCTTGTTTTCATAGAAATTCAGATCTGACTGGTTCATATTAGAATAATGGAAATAACAGAATAAATAAGCATACCCTGGTGCTCCTCATTATTAGCATCTTTACAAGGCACTTGCAGGTACCAACAGGAACTACAGAATAAAGGTGGCAAAACAAAGTCAGGACGCCTGGGATCCCAAACATTGAGAAAATGGTTTAAGCAAATACTATGACTGATCATTTGACTAGAATAATGATAGTCTTACTCCCTTTTCATTCTCATATATCTGTACATTCCTGAAATAATAGAGTGTCTTCTCCTAGAATAACAGCAAGTACTTAATGCATAAAGACAAGCTGTTAGGAAAGCAAAGTTTCTAGGAGATTGAATAATTTGGTCTTTTTTAATTGGAGAAAGAGCTGACAATTGCAGTTAGCAAGGGCTGGTGCATCTACACTAAGATAAACTAAGCCCATCCCTGACAGTGTCTCTGCCTTTTGATTTTAACAGAAAGTCTATCATAGTGCTGTGAGCAGATAAACACTTTTCTATGTCCTAATTCTGATAACTGAAACATCGAAAACACAAGAGGCTCTGTACCAGTTGGGCTCTGTACCCTTTGGAACATAATGTTTTCTGCTCTTAAGCCTCCAATTAAAGCCCATGAAATGACAGGAACCAAATGATATTACGGAAGTAAAGCACATAATAGATACTCAATAAACCTTAAGACTGAAAAAAGATTACTATTTTATTAAAAAGTGATGTAAATATAATAAGAAACGCAGTGTTCCTCCAGGCTAATTTCTAATAATGATATAATAAACGATGCCAAAAAGAATTTCAATCATCTGGACTTACTACTCTGCTAATCCTCCTTGGCTAGCAATACATCCACAGATGCTGTGAAATTGCCCCAGAAAAGGAACTGAGACATTTCCTATCTTTCGTAACCTTAATATTTATTAAAGACTTAATAATAACCAATGTTAGATAACCAGCCCAGCCATAAAGGAGAAAACTAAGCCAAATGTATCTATTTGGCCAGTGTATTCTTTTCCTCCAGGTCCTAGTTCCTCAGAATATATTGAAACCAGCTGCTTTCTAATCTGAACAACTTCTAAGGGGCCCATGAAAAATGCATATACCTCTCCTCAGACTTAACAATTCAGAATCTTTGAGAAAAGACCAAGAAATTTGCATCTTCACAAGTGCTTAAAGCAAAGTTTGAGAATTGCTGTTCAAATTGAAATTGGGGATAGGTGGGCTGACTAGAGTGAAGGTAAGAGGAACAGGAATAAATCAGGCTACGCTGTTTTTGGCTGTTATAGGAAGAAAAAAGGAATTGCATAATTCCATTTTCCACTTTTTGACTAACCATTAGAATTATCTAGGTCATGTTTCAAAAATATAGATGGAAGGACATTACACTAAGTGAAATGAGACACAGAAAGACAGTAAAATGCTGTATGATATTACTTATATGTAGAATCTAAAAAATACAACAAGCTAGTGAATATAACAACAAAGAAGCAGACTCGCATTTATAGAAGATAATCTAGCGATTACCAGTGGGGAGCATGGGGGAGAGGCAAGAAAGACAGTGGTCGGTCGACAGAGAGAGGTGCAAACGACCGAATCAAAGAAGGGTACAAGGATATACTGTACAAGACAGGACATATAGCCAATGTGTGCTAATAACTGTAAACAGAGTTACCCTTTAAAAACTGTATAAAAAATTTTAAAGAATAAAAAATAAAAGAAACATAGAACAAATAAAAGTAAAAAATATAAAGATAACTGGCCCCATCTCAAACATCATAAACTTGAATCTCCCAAAGAAGGACGCAGAATCAATATTTTTCACAAGTCTCCCTAAGTGACTCTAAAGATTAGGAAAGTTTGATACACTGTGGTAATGGTGTTGTATTCCATTCAAACAATTAACCTTGGCCACTTAGATTAAAACTTTGACTCAGGTAGGTTTTAATCATGAATCTTTCTGTATCTTTCTTGATCTTTTTATATGGTTGATAAAACCAAAATACACATACTTTTATGCTCCCAATCCTCTTCATTTCAATAGCTATTTTTTTTCTTCACTCTTCCTTTTTAATCTTTTTTATTGGAGTATATACACACACATACATATACATACTAAAAGATATATATATTCATGCACGAATTTGAAAATATTAGGTAACCAGCACCCAGATCAAGAAACTGAACACCATCAGAGCTCCAAAGGGTCACCTGGTGCTCCTTTCCTGTTCAGTTCAGCTCATTTCAGTTCAGTCACTCAGTCGTGTCCGACTCTTTGCGACCCCATGAATCGCAGCACGCCAGGCCTCTCTGTCCATCACCAACTCCCGGAGTTCACTCAGACTCACATCCATCAAGTCGATGCTGCCATCCAGCCATCTCATCCTCTGTCGTCCCCTTCTCCTCCTGTCCCCAATCCCTCCCAGCATCAGGGTCTTTTCCAATGAGTCAACTCTTCACATGAGGTGGCCAAAGTACTGGAGTTTCAGCTTTAGCATTATTCCTTCCAAAAAACACCCAGGACTGATCTCCTTTAGAATGGACTGGTTGGATCTCCTTGCAGTCCAAGGGACTCTCAAGAGTCTTCTCCAACACCACAGTTCAAAAGCATCAATTCTTCAGCACTCAGCTTCTTCACAGTCCAACTCTCACATCCCTACATGACCACTGGAAAAACAATAGCCTTGACTGGACAGACCTTTGTTGGCAAAGTAATGTCTCTGCTTTTGAATATGCTATCTAGGTTGGTCATAACTTTTCTTCCAAGGAATAAGCGTCTTTTAATTCCATGGCTGCACTCACCTTTCCTGTTACTGCCCCATAAAGCTAACTACCACCCTACCTTATAACACTATAGGTTAATTTTCCCTCTTTTTAGAGTTTATATAAATTGAATAATACAAGATATACTCATAGGTGTCAAATTTCTTTCATTCAACATTGCCCTTGTGAAATCCATCCATCTTTCTCTCTATACTGACAGTTGGCTCATCCTTTTTTCTATATTATTAATTTGCAATAAGCTATCACAATTAATGGGGCTTCCCTAATACATTCATACTGCTGACTTGATTACTTCCACCTTGGGACTAATATTGTTAATGTTCCTATGAACATTCCTATGCACACCTTTGATGAACGTATGGATTCATTTCTGTTGGATGTACACCCAGGAACAAAATTGCCAAGTCAGAAAGTGGGTGTATGTTTAGCTTTACTTCTACTGCTAGTTTTCTGAAGTGGTAGCAATTTCACCAGCAGAAGAACCTCAAAACTTCAGTTGCTCCAGTAACTGGAACTGATTGCCTTTTTTTTTTCCATTTTAACCATTTACTGTGAGATTTATTTTGCATTGTCTATGGCTGGTTTTTGAAAGGTTTTCCTTAATAATGGCATTTAGGATCCAAATTCCTTTGTAGCTTTACCTTTCACAGTCTATAATGTTCACCCAGCATTTCAGGTTTAGGCTCCTCAGTAGATTTAACCATATAAAAGATACTAAGTTCACTTTAAAATAGACTTGCCCAACTCCATTTTACTTTTACTGTTTAAGCATAGGCAGAAACTGTCATCCAGTCAATTTCAGCCTTCCTAGAAACTAATAGGAAAAAAAAAAAAAAAAAAGAAGAGGGATCTATATACTGGCAGACTGTAAACCATGTCTAACAGGTAATTTCTTCAAGAAAGAGTAAGGTTTCATTAATTTAGGGTGGGAAGGGTTGGATAGGCATGGAGGGATACAAAGTCTTTATTTTTTATATTATTCTTCCTGCCTGTAGACTCTAGGCAACAAAAATTCATTTTTAGTAATGGCTCAATATCTTTACTATTAACCATTGTATTTGTGAAAGCAACATAATGTGAAATTGAAGTTCTAATAGTTTCTTTTTTTCTTTTAGGAGAAGAAATGTAATTAACTCACGAAAGTTGAGCTAACAACATTATTCAAGACTCTGGTGTTATTTTTCATTTTACCTGTGTGCTATTTTGTCACTAAAAATGCAGCATAGATATAGCCAGAAATTCAACTCCTAAAACGCATTGTGTCAGGAATACCAGCCCACTAATGAGATGGCTCAAAGACAGTGAGATAGACAAAGGACAGGAAAAGACTGCTGTTTTGAAGGGAAGGAATAATGCCTGAGTGAGAATTTCTTTCTTTCTTTCTTTTTTTTTTTAAGCAAAAGAGAATTTTAGATTTACATGCTGCCAGACTATCTCTCCTTGGCACTTCAAAGATAGATTGGGTTGGAAAGAGAAAGAACATTTTGTGTACTCCCCCATGGTTTGGTAACCTAAAAGCACACTGGGGTTGTAGCAGTTTGCAGGGAGGTGGTTAATTTGAGAGTGAGGAGAGATACAGCTAATCCACTCCCTCAGGCAGAAGCCAAAATGATGTTTAGGAAGAGATTTAGGGGAAAAAAGTGTCTTTCACATAAAAAAAATGCATGCTAATGTCTCAGAAAAGTCTGAATCTTCCATGCATAATATTTCCTTGCACCCTTCCCCCACAAAGAACTAAACCAATGTTATCATTTAAAGATTGATTAAATTAGGCAAGGAGAAAGTTCACTAAGGTTTATATAACACAAACTCATATAATGATTTTTTTCTAATTATAAAGATTTCATGTTTGAACAAACACCTTTCTTCTAAGCTGCTGAACATATTCAGGGTAAATTAAACTATTTGAGTAAGTTAAGCAATTACAACAAATTAGAAAACAGCCTCACTTGCTCCCTAAACCACAAAGTCTTCATGAATGCTTTGCAATGACCCACAAATGGAACAATAAGATGGATGTTAAAAGGTACTGTCAAAGGAACTGAACGCTAACCGTGCAAGCTTTGTCTAAATTCATCCAAATAAAGGTGACAAATTGCCATGTCATGCATTGGGGACCCTTTCTTGTAAAGACCTGGGTAATAATGAGATCCTTTGCCCTTCTGCAGTGTCAAATCATATCAAACACAAATGAACAAACTCTAACCTGAATATATTTATTTTTTAAGTAATCACCTATTTATTTATGAAACCAATCAAAATATTCTTTCATTGTACTAATGCATCTCTAGAAGAAAGGCAATATAAATCATTACAACTAATACAAAATTTTGCTTATTATTCCACCCACTAGTTCAAAGCTTTTAATAAAATATTGCCTTTCTCTTCCTAAGGCATCTCTGCTGTATACGTTATGCTTTACAATGGTATTTCCTAAACTTCAGGATTTGGCAGTCCTAAATGTATGCTACAGTACCCCCAGAAGCCCATGGTGGGAGTAGTGAGAAATAATGCTTTGCCAGTATTCAGTTATAAACTCTATGATCCTTCTCTTCTTCCATGTGTTATTAACAGTGCAGAGAGAGTGAATATTACAGTGATCTTACCAGACAGAATTAGAACTTTTATTATCATTCTAACTTGTTTATATTTGTCACACAAATACAATATCTGGATTGAATACTTCCTTTCCCATCCAAATGTGTGGCATAATTTGAATCCAAATGTGGCTTAGTGAACCTTTCATTTTGTTGTTTCTGTTACCAACTATATACACAGGCTTGCAAAAATTTATAGGTGAGGACAACAATCAAAATTATTAACAACCAGGGCGGCACAGGCACTGACTAATAGAATAAACACCCAGCCAATCAAAGTGGTCATCCCTGAATAACAAGCATGGCCATGGAAGTTGTTTTGGCTGATGAGCAGCTCCAATAAAACATATTTTTCTTACAGTCACTGTTTTTTGTTCATCTTCAATGAGCTATAGCAGGGCACATACACACACACAGGCACAACTATAACTTGCTTTGTGTCTTATTGTCACACAACATATGCCACTGACATTCAGATATCTTGTGCATGCCACAGGTACAAATCTAATCCATTCTTCTTAGGACCATCACATCTCAGGGCACAGATGTACCGTCTCTAATGGCAGGTCATTTCTCTATTGATGGATATTAGGCTACTTTCTGTTATCTCAGCAAATAAAACTACAAATGTGCTTGCTGAAGCTGAAACTCCAATACTTTGGCCACCTGAGGCAAAAAACTGACTAATTTGAAAAGACCCTGATGCTGGAAAAAATTGAAGGCAGGAGGAGAAGGGGACAACAGAGGATGAGATGGCTGGATGGCATCACCAACTCAATGGACATGAGTTTGAGCAAGCTCAGGGAATTGGCAATCAATAGGGAAGCCTGGCATGCTGCAGTCCATGGAGTTGCAAAGATTCAGACACGACTGAGCAACTGAACTGAACTGACACATCATTTATGTTTTCTTGTTTATAACACTGAAAATCAGAATGGTTAAGTCAAAAGATATATCTCTTTTTCAATGATTATGTGAGATTGCTTTCCAAAAGAGATTGCAACAGTTTACATTACAAGAGTTCATATACCCCTACAAGTTCACACATGCTGTGCTGTGGGTTGAGATCCCTAGAAAATAGCCCTTTACAACTGTAAGTTGTCCACCTTGGAGCAAGGAACTGGACCTTTGTATCTCACATCATGAATCACTGCTTGCAGGAGAAGGGCAGAATCTTGGGCAATACACTCCATTTGATGGAGAAAAATTCTTAGATAGGTAATCAGATGAGAATTGTCAGCCACATAAACGCTCAGTAGCAAGAATTCTTAAGTCCTAAAGGGGAATGTGACTCCATCTTACGTGTGAAAATAGTATTTCATTATTGTTTTAATTTGATTTCTCTAAATACTAATGCAGGAGCATATGTTCACAAGCTTTGGCCATTTGAAATGTCTCCTCTCTGACGTGCTTATTCATACCTTTTGTCCATTTTTCTTTGGTTGTTAGTTTTCATCTTATCCTTTTATAGGAAGTCTTTTGTATGTTAGGGAAAGGAATTTTCTATCACATGAGTTACAAATATTTGTCCAGCCTACCATTTGTCATTCCATTACTTATTTATTATTATTGTTATTTTTTGCCAAATGTATAAGGATCCTAGCAGGGGCAGATAGCACACTCAAATGTTTCAACTGAAAAGAATTAAACAAAAGGGCTATATCTAGTGATACAAACAACATTAAGGGAACTAACAAAGGTTCTAGCAATAAGAGAGAGCTATCTCTATCACTAGGTCTTAGGGATAAGAGGAAGAACAGAATTAACAGTTTGCTAAAAGACAGAGTGGAGAAGGCGATCGTGCCCCACTCCAGTCCTCCTGCCTGGAAAATCCCGTGGACGGAAGAGCCTGCTAGGCTGCAGTCCATGGGGCTGCTAGGAGTCGGACACAACTGAGAGACTTCACTTTCACTTCTTACTTTCCTGCATTGGAGAAGGAAATGGCAACCCACTCCAGTGTTCTTGCCTGGAGAATCCCAGGAACGGGGGAGCCTGGTGAGTTGAAGTCTATGGGGTTGCACAGAGTCGGACACGACTGAAGTGTCTTAGCAGCAGCAACAGAAGACAGAGATGTAGAAGAGGAGGTGACACAGTCAATAAAAGTAAGTCTCTTGGGAATAAGCTAGAGCAGAGCAGAGAGCATCTAGAATTAGAGGATGGAAAATGTAGAATAATCAACACACCACAGGAAACATTTAACCTCAACTTTTAAAAACTTTCTAAACATTACAATTTTATCATTATTATTAGCTATGCTTAAAATAACTTTTCATTTTGAAACAGTTAAAACTTGCAAAAAGTTGCAAAATACATGAGTTCCTGTTTGCCCTTCACCCTGAAGAGGAGGTGACACAGTCAATAAAAGTAAGTCTCTTGGGAATAAGCTAGAGCAGAGCAGAGAGCATCTAGAATTAGAGGATGGAAAATGTAGAATAATCAACACACCACAGGAAACATTTAACCTCAACTTTTAAAAACTTTCTAAACATTACAATTTTATCATTATTATTAGCTATGCTTAAAATAACTTTTCATTTTGAAACAGTTAAAACTTGCAAAAAGTTGCAAAATACATGAGTTCCTGTTTGCCCTTCACCCGGATTCCTCCAGTGAAGATAAACATATGATGAACATAATAACCATAGCACATTATCAAAATTAGGAAACTAATATTAGTACAATATTATTCACTCAGGTGCATATATTAATTAGATTTTACCAGTTTTTTCATGTACTCCTTTATATGTCTGTGTGTCGTTCCATGAAATTCCACTTAAAATATAAATTTGAGTAACTATCACCACAGTCAAGGTACAGAATTTTTCCATCACTACAGAGAAACTCTATTGTATTAACCCTTAATAGTTACATCCTTCTCCTAACTCTAACCCTTGGCAACTAGTGAAATCTTGTCACTGTAATTTTCTCACATTGAGAATGTCATATAAATAGAAATACACAGTATATAACTATTTTAAATTGTTTTTTTCCCCATTTTCTCAGCATTATTGAGATCAACATTATTAAGATCCATCCAAATAGTTTATGTATTAAAAGATTTCTCCTTTTCATTACTGAGTACTATTCTACTATATGGATATAGCACAGTGGTCTTATCATGAAGGATATTTGACTTATTTCCAGTCTTTACTGTCACAAATAAAGCTGCTTGGAACATTAAAGGTTACTGGGTGAATATGGTTTCATTCTGCGGACAAACTGGCCAAAAGGGCAGCTCCTGGTAATAGAGATGGTTATGTTTAATTTTACAAGAAACTGCTATTTCTACTTCAAAAAAAGATGAAATAGATGTATTTTCTATATCTCTCATCTTAAAAACAACTAAAAGCCCTATACATCATGTGTAAAACAAACAGAGGAAGATTCTAAAATGTAGGGTAGCAAAGGCAGACCAGCTAAGGACCTCAAGACTCAAAGGACAGAGTATTGAGTCCCCTGGGTTTACTCCTTGTCCTATATGCCCCAGACTCAGAATCGAACAAGTTACTAACACAAAAATGCCAATGGATGCAGACACAAAAAAGCCCAACAAAAATGCTTATTGTTGAGCGAGACAAAATTCTGGACAGCCAGTTTATTTCAGTAAAACACAGCAGGAAAAAGAAAAGATGTGTTCCTGTCCATCAGCAAAGCCAGGTGAGGAGCACAGACTTATAGCTTTGCAAGGCTACAGGGAGGCATGCCCAATTTTCCTCTCCCAATTAAGGAGTGGTCAGAGGCCACTCCTCTCCAGTACTCTTGCCTGGAAAATCCCATGGATGGAGGAGCCTGGTAGGCTGCAGTCCATGGGGTCGCTAAGAGCCGGACACGACTGAGCAACTTCACTTTCACTTTTCACTTTCATGCATCGGAGAAGGAAATGGCAACCCATTCCAGTGTTCTTGCCTGGAGAATCCCAGGGACGGGGGAGCCTGGTGGGCTGCAACTCTTGCCTGGAAAATCCCATGGATGGAGGAGCCTGGTAGGCTGCAGTCCATGGGGTCGCTAAGAGCCGGACACGACTGAGCAACTTCACTTTCACTTTTCACTTTCATGCATCGGAGAAGGAAATGGCAACCCACTCCAGTGTTCTTGCCTGGAGAATCCCAGGGACGGGGGAGCCTGGTGGGCTGCGGTCTATGGGGTTGCATAGAGTCAGACATGACTGGAGCGACTTAGCAGCAGCAGCAGCAGAGAAAGGCAATCAGGGAGCTAGGACTTTCATACCCCCATAAGCTGATAAAGAGGCTTCCATACACAGCATAAACAAAAACTACTGTGGGGAGCCAGAACTCACACTCTCACCCAGCACTAAGAAGAAGGCCCATTCTTGGGTGTGAATAGAGGCCCCGGAGGGTACTTGGATTTCATCTGTCTAGCAGTATGAGGCAGTATTCCCCTTTTCCTGCCAGAACAGGGTAAGAGAAATTCAGTTAAAGCAGGAAGTTTGCATAAGCTCCAGAATCTCATAACATAATATGAAAATCTCCAGGCATCAACAAAATAAAATTTTTAAAAAACCACTCATCATACCAAGAACCAGGAAGATTTCAAACTTAATAAAAAACAACCATTGATAAGTGCCCAAACTAAGATGACATGGGTGTTATAATTATCCGACAAAAGATTTTAATGCAGCCATGATAAAAAAAACTGCAATGAACAACTACAAACATACTTGAAACAAACGAAAAAGCAAAAGGAACAACAACAACAAAAAAAGAATCTCAACAAAGCAGCAGAAAGTTCAGTAGACATCAAATAGAAATTTTAGAACTGGATTTGTGGCGCGGACAGATCATAAGGTGACAATGGTGCTGGGCATCTTGCAGGAGCCAACAAACTCGGTGGTGGTATTATTCCCACTTTACAAATGAGGAACCTGAAGATCAGATAGAGGCTCACGGATAATCCAGAACGATCTCTTCATATCAAGATCCTTCATTAAATCCGCAAAAACCCTATTCCAAACAAGGTAATATTCACAAGTTCCAGGAATTAAGGCTTGAGTGTATATTTTGGGAAGCCATCATTCAACTCAACACTCTTCTCTAAACACTGTACCTGATTTTGTTTGCAAGAAAATGCCAAACTGGGGGGGAGCGCCTAAGATGGCGGAGGAATAGGACAGAGAGACCACTTTCTCCCGCACAAATTCATCAAAAGAACATCTCAACGCTGGGTAAATTCTACAGGGCAGCTTCTGAATGCGAGCAGAGGACATAAGACATCCAGAAAANCTTTGGCCACCTGATGTGAAGAGTTGACTCATTGGAAAAGACTCTGATGCTGGGAGGGATTGGGGGCAGGAGGAGAAGCGGATGACAGAGGATGAGATGGGTGGATGGCATCACGGACTCAATAGACATGAGTCTGAGTGGTCTCTGGGAGTTGGTGATGGACAGGGAGGCCTGGCGTGCTGCAATTCATGGGGTCTCAAGGAGTTGGATATGACTGAGTGAGTGAACTGAACAGAACTGAACAATAGGTCTGTCATTGGAGTATTTTATATTTTTACTTTTTGTCTGTTTGTTTTTGAGGGGCTTGGAGTAGAAATTAGGGTTGGGATTTAATGAATTTGTAGGGAAATAAAAAGTTAGTAGAATAATGCAGCATGTTAATTGAATATTTTTAAAAAAGAAAAATTTTCAAGTCCTTTCCCGCCTTTTTAAAATTTTATTATAAAGTACTAGGCTTGATGTCACATCACAGTTTCTTCCATAGTGATATGAAGTCACCTCAGGACATAATATGGAAAAATTAAAAGGGAACTCTTTCTCTTTTTTGATTTTGAGAGCATTATGGGTAGAGATAACTGAAATAATATGAGAGTGAAGTTGGAGAGATAGTGGATGAAATCTTTGAGTCAACAAGGTCTTGTTTTTTTGTTTTGAAATTCTATATGGGGGAGAACACTTGCCTATTTGCCATTGGTAAGTTGAAGAGATCTATGCAAAAGAGGCCCATGCCAACATGGAATCATGGTCAACCATAGAAAGTATCTGTTCTGTACATGAGGACCTCTGTTGGGTCTCTTTGTGAACACAGATTTGAGCACCAGTAAGAGATCTGTAGGCCATAGAGGAAACCAGGTACCATATAGCAGAGTCTTTGGTGGTACAAGATTGGGGAGGGAAGGCGTACCTGAATCAGGTGCCACATGAGGTATCATGGAAACTCAGCATGGTCTTCAACATTACTGTTGTTGTTTACTAGATGGCTCAGAGGTTAAAGCGTCTGCCTCCAATGCAGGAGACCTGGGTTCGATCCCTGGGTTGGGAAGATCCCCTGGAGAAGGAAATGGCAATCCACTCCATTATTCTTGCCTGGAGAATCCCATGGACAGAGAAGCCTAGTCGGTTACAGTACACAGGGACACAAAGAGTCAGACACGACTGAACGACTTCACCTCACCTCATTCAACTCTTTTCCACCCCATGGAGTGTAGCCCACCACCTGAATCAGGTGCCACATGAGGTATCATGGAAACTCAGCATGGTCTTCAACATTACTGTTGTTGTTTACTAGATGGCTCAGAGGTTAAAGCGTCTGCCTCCAATGCAGGAGACCTGGGTTCGATCCCTGGGTTGGGAAGATCCCCTGGAGAAGGAAATGGCAATCCACTCCATTATTCTTGCCTGGAGAATCCCATGGACAGAGAAGCCTAGTCGGTTACAGTACACAGGGACACAAAGAGTCAGACACGACTGAACGACTTCACCTCACCTCATTCAACTCTTTTCCACCCCATGGAGTGTAGCCCACCAGGCTACAGGATTTTCCAGGTAAGTATACTAGAGTGAGTTGCCATTTCCTACTCCATCAGCATCACTGATTGTCCAACAAAGTCTTAGTCAGCTTGCTGATCAAACTGAGAATTATAGGTCACAATTTCATTAGCCAAAAAGAAGTGCCCAACAGGTATAAGGATAAAGCCAGCTAAACACTAGCAGACTCTATGTCAGTTCAGTTCAGTTCAGTTGGTCAGTTGTGTCTGACTCTTTGCAACCCCATGGACTGCAGCACACCAGGCTTCCCTGTCCACCACCAACTCCCAGAGCTTGCTCAAACTCATGTCTATCGAGTTTATGATGCCATCCAACCATCTCTTCCTCTGTTGTCTCCTTCTCTTGCTTTTTATCTTTCCCAGCATCAAGGATTTTTTCCCAGTGAGTCAGTTCTTCACATCAGGTGGCCAAAATCTTGGCACTTCAGCTTCAACATCAATCCTTTCAATGAATATTCAGGACTGATTTCCTTCTATGTGGTAACACCAAAAGTCTAGCACACAGTCAAGTAACAATTTAGACAGAAGCATAGGAAAGAAGGAAAGAAACAAAGACTGGGCCACATTTAAAAAGAATGTTTAAATTATTAAGTATAAAAAGATTCAAACAAAATTAGATTTTTTTAAAAGGGTATTGCTACTATTAAAGAGGCAGCTCCCCTGGTGGCTCTGTGGTAAAGAATCCACTTGCCAATGCTGGAGATGTGGGTTAGATCTCTGGGTCAAGAAGATCCCCTGGAGAAGAAAATGGCATCCTACTCTAGTGTTCTCACCTGGGAAATCCCATGGACAGGGGAAAAGTGTTGCAAAAGAGTCAAACATGACTTAGTGACTAAACAATAACAACTGGTAAAAAATAAATAAATAACTGGACACTTGTCCCAAATATCAAGAAAGGCTTTATTTAAGATTTCCTAAATGGTAACAGAGCTCAAAGGAGTCTGTCAAGGAGAGATTCTATGTCACTACTCATCAGCTGGGGGCTTTTAGGAGATTTCAGAAAATATGTAAAGAATAGATAACAATATTGATAATTAACACTTATTGAAGTTTACTTTGTGTAAAAGGATAGTATAAAACTTCCCCAGATTAACATTTAATTATCAGGTGACCTCTATGTAATGGGCACTTATTATCCTCATTTCACAGGGGAAGAAAATAAGCTCACTAGGGTTAAGTATGTTTGCAACATGACATAGCCTGAAAATTGCTGTGCTGAGTTATGAACCCCAGGACCCTTGTTCCACAGACTACACTCTTACTAATCATTCTTTGTGCAATATCACTGATTTTAGTAACTAGTACAACAATTGTCATCACTGCAGTGTTATTTATGATAAAGTAGATGTCATTTACAAGTAATGAAGAATTTTCAGAAACTGATTGTATCAGCTAGGTTGCATCAGGACAATGAAGCCAATCTAAATGTGTGCAAGGGTTTTCATATAGAGAATTGGAGTCTTAATCAATCATTGCAGTGCTCACACCAAGGACAAGGAAGCTATCTTAGATTTTCTCTGCTTGTAAGCATTCATGCTTGTAGTTTTAAGAGCTCACCAGGAAATGACCCAACCCCCAGAGCTCCCTCTAGAACTAACACACACACAAAAAGTCCCCTTTTCATGAGAGGGGATTGGAATGCAAAATTAGGAAGTCAAGAGACACCTGGAGTAACAGGCAAGTTTGGCCATGGAGTACAAAATGAAGGCTAACAGAGTTTTGCCAAGATAACACACTGGTCATAGTAAATACCTTCTTCCAACAACACAAGAGAGGACTCTACACATGAAACTCACCAGATAGTCAACACCAAAATCAGATTGACCATATTCTCCCAAAGAGGGAGAAGCTCTATACAGTCAGCAGAAACTAGATCAGGAGTTGACTGTGGCTCAGATTATGAGCTCCTTATTACAAAGGATTGAAGAAAGTACGGAAAATGACTAGGCCATTCAGATCTGATCTAAATCAAATTCTTTATGAGTATACAGCAGAAGTGACAGATAGATTCAAGGGATTAGATCTGACAGAATGCTTGAAGAATTATGAATGGAGAACTAACACACACACAAAAAGTCCCCTTTTCATGAGAGGGGATTGGAATGCAAAATTAGGAAGTCAAGAGACACCTGGGTAACAGGCAAGTTTGGCCATGGAGTACAAAATGAAGGCTAACAGAGTTTTGCCTCCTATAACACTTACAGGAGGCAGTGGCAAAACCATCCCAAAGAAAAATAAATGCAAAAAGGCAAAATGGTTGCCTGTCTGACAATGTCTTACAAATAACTGAGAAAAGAAGAGAAGCAAATGCAAAGGAGAAAGAGAAAAATATACTCAATTGAATGCAGAGTTCAAAAGATGAGCAAGAAGAGATAATAAAGCCTTCTTAAATGAACAGTACAAAGAAACAGAGGAAAATAATAGAATGGGAAAAACTAGAGATCTCTTCAAGAAAATTAGAGATGGCAAGGGAACATTTCAAGCAAAGATGGGTACAATAAAGGACAGAAAACACAAGGGCCTAACAGAAGCAGAAGAGATTAAGAAGAGGTGGCAAAAATTACACAGAACTGTACCAAAAAGGTTTTAATGACCCAGATAACCGTGATGCTGTGGTCACTCACTTAGAGCCAGATATCCTGTAGTGTGAAGTCAAGTGGGCCTTAGGAAGTATTAATATGAATAGAGCTAGGGGAGTTGATGGAATTCCAGCTGAGGTGTTTCAAGTCATAAAGGATGGTGCTGTTAAACTGTTGCATTCAATATGCCAGACAATATGGAAAACTCAGCAGTGGCCACAGGACTAGAAAAGGTCAGTTTTCATTCCAATCCCAAAGAAGGGCAATGCCAAAGAATGTTCAGACTACTGTACCACTGTGCTCCTTTCACATGCTAGCAAGGTAATGCTCAAAATCCTTCAAGCTAAGCTTCAACACTATGTGAACTGAGAACTTCCAGATGTACAAGCTGGATTTAGAAAAGGCAGAGGAACCAGAGATCAAATTGCCAACATCTGCTGGATCATAGAAAAAGCAAGGAAATTCCAGAAAAACATCTATATCTGCTTCTTTAAGTATGCTAAAGCCTTTTATGGTGTGGATCACAACAAACTCTGGAAAATTTTCAAAGAGATAGGAATACCACACCACCTGACCGCCTCCTGAGAGAAATCTGTATGCAGGTCAAGAAGCAACAGTTAGAACTGGATATGAAACAACAGACTGATTAAAAATTGGGAAAGGAGTGCTTCAAGGCTGTATATTGTCACTCTGCTTATTTAACTTCTATGCAGAATATATCATGTGAAATGCTGCACTGGATGAAGGACAAGCTGGAATCAAGATTGCTGGGAGAAATATCAACAACCTCAGATGTGCAGATGATACCACTCCAATGGCAGAAAATGAAGAGGAACTAAAGAGCTTCTTGATTAAGGTGAAAGAGGAGAGTGAAGAAGCTGGCTTAAAACTCAGCACTAAAAAAATTAAGACCGTGGCATCCAACCCCATCACTTCATGGCAAATGGATGGGGAAAAATGGGAACAGTGGAGATTTTCTTTCTTGTTCTCCAAAATCACTTCTGATGGTGACTGCAGCCATGAAATTAAAAGTAGCTTGCTTCTTGGAAGAAAAGCCATGACAAACTTAGCATATTAAAAAGCAGAGACATCACTTTGCTGACAAAGGTCTGTATAGTCAAAGCTGTGGTTTTTCCAGTAGTCATGTACAGTTGTTAGATTTGGACCATAAAGAAGGTTGAGTACCAAAAAATTAATTCTTTCAAATTGGGATGCTAGATAAGACTCTTGAGAGTCTCTTAGATAGTAAGGAGATCAAACCAGTCAATCCTAAAGGAAATCAACCCTGAATATTCATCAGAAGGACACTTGCTAAAGCTGAAGCTCCAGTGTTTTGTCCACCTGATGCAAAGACCTGACTCATTGGAAAAGACCCCGATGCTGGGGAAGATTGAAGACAAGAGGAGAAGGGGATGAGAGAGGATGAGATGGATGGATGCTATGATTGACTCAACGGACATTCATTTGAGCAAACTCTGGGAGATAGTGAAGGACTGGGAAGCCTGGCGTGCTGCAGTCCATGGGATTGCAGATTTGGATAGGACTTAGCAACAGAACAACAAACAAGAGTTCCCACTGAATCTCAGTCTGTAGCACTGTGTGTATGATTCTTAAGACCTCATGAAATCTGTTCTAAACTTCATAACAGCTTTTTGCCCAGGCATTTGGCTGCAACTTCTGCTAAGAAATGATGATCTACTTTTCTTTAGCATTTCAATTTTTGCGTGAAGGATCTCCATCTAATGAGGATGTTGGAATCTACAGGAGAAGGAAGAGGATGTTGGGAAACATAGTTTTTAGTGTGTCCCCTGCAATGTAGAAGGCATTTTGAAAGAAGGTGGTGGTAAAGCTGATTTGCCAACATACAGGTGTGCTGATCCAAAGGATTATTTTTTATTGTTTTAAAGCAGAATTAAATCTGTTATGTTATACTGTGCTCTTTCTATAATTGTTTTGTATACACAGATTAAAAAGTTAAATAGTTTTATAAGCTTAATAATAACAAATAGTAATTCTTACCTCATCACATCACACCCCACAGGTTCCTTAACAAAAGTTTATGCTGCTGATCTTAATAGATATCTCTTCAGTCATGATGTGGATGAAATTGCATTGGTTGTCTTTCAGAGCTCAGGTTTATTTAGAATTTACAATTGGGAACAACAGAGATTTCTCAGAGATCTTGTGTTCCTCATAACTGTTCAGGTAAAATTCCATCTATTTCATTTCTATTTTTCAACATTGAGAAAAATCATTTTGTATGATTTTACTTATCTATTCTTTCTCTTCCTTCCCTCTCTGTTTCTTCTGGTTCTTTTGTTAATTCTTTTTGGACCAATTCAAATAGCTCTTAACCACTGTATTTAGTTACCTTCTCCATTTTTGCTCCTATTATGTCTTTTTGGCACTTAACACGTTGTTTATGACACCATCCTTATGAAAAAAAAATGAGGAAGAACTGAAGAGTATCTTGATGAAAGTGTAAGAGGGGAGTGAAAAAGTTGGCTTAACACTCAACATTCAGAAGACTAAGATCATCATGGTATCCAGTCCCATCACTTCATGGCAAATAGATGAGGAAACAATGGAAACAGTGAGAGACTTTATTTTTTTGGGCCTCAAATCACTGCAGATGGTGACTGTAGCCATGAAATTAAAAGATGCTTGCTCCTTGGAAGAAAAGCTGTGACCAACCTAGACAGCATATTTAAAAGCAAAGACATTACTTTGTTAACAAAGGTCCATCTAGTCAAAGCTATGGTTTTTCTAGTAGTCATGTATGGATGTGAGAGTTTGACTATAAAGAAAGCTGAGTGCTGAAGAATTGATGCTTTTGAACTGCGGTGTTGAAGACTCTTGAGAGTCCCTTGGACTGCAAGGAGATCCAACCAGTCCATCCTAAAGCAAATCAGTCCTGAATATTCATTGGAAGGACTGATGCTGAAGCTGAAACTCCAATACTTTGGCCACCTGATGTGAAGAACTGATTCATTGGAAAAGACCCTGATGCTGGGAAAGATTGAAGGCAGGAGGACAAGGGGATGACAGAGGATGAGATGGTTGGATGGCATCACTGACTCTATGGACATGAGGTTGAGCAAGTTCTGGGAGTTGGTGATGGTGGTGCTGCTCCTAGGTCACTTCAGTCACATCCGACCCTGTGTGACCCCATAGACAGCAGCCCAACAGGCTCCTCTGTCCCTGGGAGTCTCCAGGCAAGAATTCTGGAGTGAGTTGCCATTTCCTTCTCCAATGCATCATGCATGTTAAGTCACTTCAGCTGTCCAATTCTGTGCGACCCTATGGACAGCAGCCCACAAGGCTCCTCTGTGCACAGGATTCTCTAGGCAAGAATACTGGAGTGGGTTGCCATTTCCTTCTCCAGGGAGTTGGTGAGGGATAGGGAAACCTGGCATGCTGCAGTCCATGGCGTTGCAAAGAGTTGAACATGACTGAGCAACTGAACTGAATTGAATACTGTTTACATTACAACTGTCTGTGTGTTTGTCTCCTTTTTAAATTTGTGAGTGGATGGAGGGCAGAATCTGAATCATACTCACCTTTATGTGTCCAGTGCTAGTACATGGCTGGATATGGGATTGATGCTCAAAAATATTTTTGTGAGTTTGTGCTGTGGAGTAACAGAAATTTAAAAATCTTTGTGATATGTCCAAACTGTATCACAAGACACAAAAAAGCTAGCTTACTTTTTTCTTCTTATCAAAGAGATAGATTTTCTATCTTTTCATTTAACATGAAAATGAAATTTTCTTTTTTAACATTTTGACCTTTTGGATGCTGTTTCTTTTTTGTTTATTTGTTTGTTTGTTTTTGGTTATATTATGACTAACTGGGGCTTCCCTGGTGGTTCAGTTCGTAAAGAATCTGCCTGAGGTGTAGAAGACCTGGGTTCAATCTCTGGATTGAGAAGATCCCCTAGAAAAGGAAATGGTGTCCCACTCCAGGATTCTTGCCTGGGAAATCCCATGGACAGAGGGCTACATCCTGTGGCGTTGCAAGAGTCAAACATGACTTAGCTACTAAACCATCACCACCATGACTAACTGGGAAGAAAAGAAGGGAGAACTAGAAAAGAATTAAGAAGGAGACAGAAAAGGTGATTAGAACACCAGGAGGTAGAGATGAGAGGAAAGAGCAAGTTTTTTATTCATCCCAGAGAGATTTTTAGTTTTATGCTCAGTTGAGCTATTGAATTATGTCAGTACACAAGCCTAAAGTCTAGGGAGCAGTATATTGCTAGCAAATAAGAAATAACTGTACCTCTCAGTTGTAAAGACCATTTATAAAAATATTTTACATCATTGGGAGCTTTCAAATTGAACCTGAATGACCATTTATCAGTAATATTTTGGAAGCTTTGGTCTAGATCAATAGTTTCCAAACTCGTTAGGGATGTTTCTTAGTGGTCCTTGGGAACCATGAAGAAGGAGGTGCAGTCAAGGTTTTCATCTTCCTGTTTAATTAGAAGAATTCTACTTTTATTAATTTTACACATTAAGGTTCTAAGAAAAGAAGTGGAAAAATGCTTTCACTGATTTAACAACATTTGGAAACTGCTAGTCTATATTTCATTGCTTCTCGAACTTGGCTGTATGTCAGAATCCTCTGGGGAAGCTTCTTAAAAGTACTAATTTCTGGGTATTTTCCATACCTACTAAATCAGAATCTATGGGGCTGAGTTGTAATATCTTTATTTTTACCAAGATCCCCAGGCAAGTTTTATTCAGTTGGCCTTTGAAACTAATGACCTCTAAGTTTCTTTCTAAATTTTAAGACTCTATAATTCTTTTTAAGTTCAGTTTGAGTTGTAGCTAGAAAAATACCACAACCACAGAGAGATTACTTTTATACTTATGAATTATCAGGAGGAATGGGTCAAAGAATAAAATAAATAGATATGTAACACCAACAATAGCCTAAATTTGGTTTATGAGATACAAAAAAAGGATTGGTGAAAACAAAATATTTATTATTTCCTTGGGTAAATATAGAAAGGTATAAGCAATAACTAATCCTTATATGGATTAGTTATATTTAGAATAATGAATTAGCTATATTTAGAATAATGAAAAGGAAAAATAGAACCTAAATAAGGAAGAGGGAAAGAAACTTTTCAGGAATCTTAGAGGCCCAATACATTTGTAAGAGTTTTAGATATATAATCTTATTTATGCCTCATAACAACTCTATTAGGTAAATAATATTATTATTCTCATTTTAGAGATAGGAAAACTGAGATTTAGAAAGTGTAAGTAATTTACCTAAAGCTACACTGATGTTAATATTAGAATATATATATATATATTTTTTAAATTTCTATTTTGTATTGGGGTATAGTCAATTAACAATGATTATGATAGTTTCAAGTGAACAGGGAAAGGATCAGTCATATAAGTACATGTATCCATTCTCCTCCAAGCTTCCCTCTCATCCAGGCTGCCACATAACATTGAGCAGAGTTCCATGTGCTATTCAATATGTTCTTATTGGTTATCCATTTTAAATATAGCAGTGTGTATATGTCCATCCCAAACTCCCCAACTATCCCTTCCCCCATCCTTCTCCCTGGCAACCATAAGCTCATTGTCAAAGTCTGTGAGTCTGTTTCTGTTTTTTAACTTCATTTGTATGGTTTCCTTTTAGATTCCACATATAAGGGATGCCTATGGTTTGGAATATTACTCAGCTGTTAAAAAGAATGAAATAATGCCATCTGCAGCAACATGGATGGATCTTGAGAGTGTATACTAAGTGAAGTAAGTCAGAGAAGGAGATCTATTGTAGACTTTATATTTTCTATCTTCAAAGTCAATGTTCTTCCAGATATGCTGCCCTGACCTAGGTTAAGAAATTAAGAGTTGAAACATTTTAGCTGATTAATTTTAGGGGACGTGATGAATGTTGGAGACTCACACAGAATCTATTATCTTTCTTTATCTTTTTCTCACACACACACACACACACACACTCACACTCACACACACCCTCCCTACCTCTTGCAGACATGAAAACCAGGTGAGAGAAAACGAAGCAAAAAGATTAGCAAAACTACCAGCGCTGATGTCTCTTTAATTTCAGCACCATAGATACTAAGAGACTCAGAATTTCATTTGGAAGAAAAACCAAGGGATTTGGAGTCAGAATCTGTTTGTGTACCACTTGTGAGTTTCCTTACCTCTGACTAGGTTAATAATACTACTCTCACGGATTATTATGAGGATTAAATGAGGCTTTGTGCAGCGATAGGGCATCCTTCATGACAAGGGATTCTAGCTCTTTTAGAGAGAAATAGTTATATTACACTATCTCCTATTGGGAGGAAATGTACAATAAAAGCAAATCTGAGAGGCAGCAGAATATGTATGTAATATGCATGTCAAAGTTTGAATGAGGCAAGTATGAATGCATTCCATAATTCATTCATTCATTCATGTCACAAGTACTCACTGAACTTTTTCTTCATTCAGTCATATTCTGGGCTGTAGGGAACATAGAGAAGGCCCATGGTCTTATGAAACTTACATTCTATCTGAAGAGAGAGAAATAAGTACAAGTAAAATCCAAATTAAGATAATTTAAGATGCATAAGAACCATAAAATATAAGCTGGAAATGTAATCAAAACTGTCTGGGATACTGAGAATATATACAAAGAAAGGTGTCCAGAGAAGGATTTCTGAGGAAGTTATGTTTATACTGAGAACTGAAGAATATAAAGAAAGTCATGTAATGGTGCAAGAGAAAAACATTCCGGGCAGAGATATCAGAAGTGCAAAATTCCCTTGCTCCTCCGTTTCAGTACCTCTTCCCTGGTGTAGCCCCTGTCCTACCTCTGGCTCTTTGGAGGTGCACAGCTCTGATTACCTGGTCCCAGAATCCTGGACCTTGCCCTCTTGCCCATGCATTGCATCTTGGGTACCAGAAAGTCACTGGCCACTTACATCAGTGGGTATGATGTTCTTATTAGCGTTCTATTCTATTCTTCCTGTGTCAAAAATATAGATTTCTTGTTTGAACTCCATTGTCAGTTTTTTAGCTAGATAATACTCCTACAGATTTTGAGGAAAGTACTTTTTATATTCTGGGGGGCATGATACCTGAAAACCTCTGTCATGAGTAAATTTTCACATCTAATTGTAGTATTCTTTCAAGACTGGAGTATGGATATGCAAGGCTGGATAGAAAAAGGGACTTTAACATTAAGGTAATTCATTTGATTCTAAGGGCCTTGGGAGTTCTGGGTTCCCATAGGAGTATTTGATAGTGACTTGCCAATTGTAAAAGCCACTATTAGTTTCTGATTTTCACTTTACATCATCAAAGTTAGAATTTCCTGGAGGGACAGATATTCTGAGTTTTGGTTCAATGGCAGTTTTGTCGATAGTCAGCTGTTTATTGATGATATGCTGCAGGGTGGTCTGAAAGCCCATTTTCATAAATATTCATCAATATCTTGGGTGAAGGAAAAGCAAATTAACTTCCTGTGTTAGCAGAAGATACTAAATGTGATGTGGAGAATGGCATTAGAGAACCAAATTGCACTTCAGATAACCATGAGAGGTTTATTCCACAGTGAGAATAAATAATGATCCAATGTTTATATTCTTTTACATCCACTTTAGAGTATGGAGTACCCAGTAGAAGTAGCAGTGACTAAATATTATAGTATACTGTTACATATGTGTGTATATATATATATATATATATATAGATGACATGATTAAACTGGTACATTTCCTGTTATGTATTTTT
>SJXQ01013024.1:105967-152510 GCA_006408695.1 Aepyceros melampus | reverse complement strand
CACCCAGGGATCGAACCCTCATCATCTCCTGCTTTGGCAGGTGGGTTCTTTACCACTAGCACCGCCTGGGAAGCCCAACTAAGCCCTGTGCCACATAACATTTTTATAATATTTTAAATATTTATATAATTATATTTATATAATTTATATATATATATGGCTGAAAGTTAGTTCAACATGGGAAAAACAAAAAATGCAAAGATTGGCCTTTTACCTGCCTGCTTCCAATTTCCCTCAGATAAGCCTCCTCTCTGGAAAACTGAGAGCTGGTGAAGAGAAGCATAGAGCAGTGTATCTTTCAATTGTGGTAGATTTGGAGGCCAGAAGAGGGAGAAGGAAGATGCCAGGAAGAAGGTAAGAGCAATACAAGGCTTTGTTACCAGTGTCTGCAGTCTAGAAAACTACCTCCTTTTAAATATGCATTTGTACAATAATACCTTCAAAGGAGCTATTAATGGTTTCAGGGGGCTAGGAGTTTTCAGGTACATCTGTGAATTTCAGACATCTGTGGTTCCACAAAACATAGAGCTAAAGTGGAGCTCAGTTTCACCATGTGATAAACTCTCATAATCATGTTTCATGTCTTTAAAGTTTTCTTTGCTTTAATGAGCTTATTGCTTACTTTCCTTTAACTCTAAGCTCCTTACTGTCATATTGGAAGTGGGGCCATATAAATAATTAGGAAATTAATGTCTATATTGTCCTCTTGTCTTATGAGAATAGACCATAGGGAACTAAGACATAGGGATGAAATCAGTGTTTATCTAGGCTACCTAACAGTACATGTTATATATTTTGATATTGTTAATGAGATTGTTAGTGAGGTAGGTCTGCCTCCATATTCAGTCACCATTTATTCATTCACTGATGATTATTAAACACTTAATAGTATGCAGACATTGTGCTAAATCCTGGAAAATTAGCAGTGAGCAGATAAAGCCTTTCTTCTTAGAGTTCATAACTGAGTGAAAATTAAACAAGCATTGCAAACAGAAAAATAAATGCTTGGATGGAGAAGTGTTTTTCTCTAGTCATGGTCAGAGGTGATACTAAGGAGAGCTCTCAGAAAAAAGATGTCCAACTTGGCCTTGAAAGATGGCAGGAAGTGAGCAGGAGAAAAGGAAGGGATGGAAGAATATGCAGTGATTTTAGTAAGTGGAAGGTGATGTGTGTGCGGGAAGAGAGCATGGGTGTTTGTATACACTGCTGGGACTATTTCTGGGGCTCCAAATGTAACAGTTAATTAAGAATCTTAGATTCAGCGAGGGCAGGGCAGTGCTGCTTGGGGAAATAGTATATGTGTTTTGTTTTGTGGTTTTGGTAGTTTTTCTCTGGGATAGTGGCTTTTTAAAAAAACCTTGGCCCCCAGTAAGAAACACATTTACTTCATGACGAAGTACACATGTATATGAGATAATGGTGTCACAAAGCAATTGTTGCTTAGTTGTTGCTAAGTCATGTCCAACTCATTTGTGATCCCATGGACTGTAGCCTGCCATGCTCCTCTGTCCATGGGACTTCCCAGGCAAGAACGCCAGAGTGGGTTGCCATTTCTTTTTCCAGGGGATCTTCCCGACCCAGGGATTGAACCTGCCTCTCCTGCATTGCAGGCAGATTCTTTCCCACTGAGCCACCAGGAAAGCTCCAGAAAACAGTGCCTACTTCACTGAAGTGTGAGGCATGTACACTTATCATTTTCTTTTTTATTGTGATGAATTTTGTTATTTTAACCATTTTTAAATGTAGAGTTCAGTAATACAGTGCACATTTACATTGTTGGGCAACCCTTACCACTATCCACTGCTAGAAATTTTCTCATATTTCCAAATAGAAACTTTCTACCCATTAAGCACCAACTCTTTAGTTTCCCACCCCCAAACCTTGGCAACCATTCTTCGACTTTCTGCCTCTATGAGTCTGACTACTCTAGTACCTCACATAAGTAGAACCAACAATATCTGTCCTTTTGTGACTCATTTCACATAGTATATGTCTTCAAGTTTCATTCATGTCATAGCTGTGTGAGAATTTTCTTCCTTTATAAGATTGTCTCCAACTTTAAATTAGTGTTGTATGGTTGTATACTTTGCAATGAAAATGCAAAAACTTCATTCTTTGGATAGAGTATTCATTTCTAGTAATTTCCTATTTCTCAGAGGAGATCTGAAGGCTGACCTTTCAGACACAGGGATAATAGTCCTTTCCTCCTGGGTCAGGTTTCCTGGTGCCTGGGAGTCTTCTATTTAAAAAGGGGTTGAGGATACACAATGGAGTATTACTCAGCCATTAAAAAGAATACATTTGAATCAGTTCTAATGAGGTGGATGAAACTGGAGCCGATTACACAGAGTGAAGTAAGCCAGAAAGAAAAACACCAATACAGTATACTTACACATATATACGGAATTTAGAAAGATGATAATGATAACCCTGTATTCGAGACAGCAAAAGAGACACAAATGTAAAGAACAGACTTTTGGACTCTGGGAGAGGGAGAGGGTGGGTTGATTTAGGAGAATGGCATTGAAACATGTATACTATCATGTAAGAATGAAAAGCTAGTCTAGGTTCGATACAGGATACAGGATGCTTGGGACAAGGGCACTGGGATGACCCAGAGAGATGATATGGGGAGGGTGGTGGGAGGGGGCTCAGGGTTGGGAATTCATGTACACCTGTGGTGGATTCATGTCAATGTAGGGCAAAACGAATATAGTATTGTAAAGCACAAAAATAAAATAAAAAATTAAAAAAAATAAAAAGGGATTGATTCTGGATCACTTCCTTCTATCCTAAGATATTGGACCTTGATCCTTTCTTCCCACCCTTCCTCTGTTACCTTCTTTTGTGAAATATGAATTGCATGTATTATAGATCTTCTTTTTCTATAACATGTCATTGCCTTTTTCAGCCACTGTTGGAGGCAAGTTATTCCATCCTTTTCCCCCTTTCTTTTCATCTGTTTTCCCTTTATGTTCTATTTTTTACTTCCAGAACAACACACTTCATTGGTTTAGGGCTCATTAATAAGACTGATTATTTGCTTGACATCAATTACTTTCCTATTATCTAGACAGGCCCAGAGGTATTAATGTATACTTTTGTTTTCTTAGTTTTCAGAGAGTAGTCCTGATGAGAAGTAGGTACATGAGATTGTATATGCTCATGTATTAAATTATGTGATATTGAAAACATTAAGTTGATATAACAACTAATGAATTGTCCTCATCAATGAATACAATATTATTCACAAATAAATTTTATAATAAGGGCAAAGTTAACATTCTAAATGCTTTACATATACAAACACATTTAAGCATAACAGCAACTCTAAATTTTTTCTATTCTGTTCTAAAAATCCAAGTTTAGATCTACTGAGGTTTTCTTTTCTTACCCATGGATCAAAATTTACAGTTGACAATCCCTGATCAATGGCATACCCTGAAGATAAGTCTGAGCTAACAAGACACAGATTCAGGGAGAACATGAGATGGAGAAAAAGATATGCAAAGTGGAACCAGTTGATATAAGTTTATATTCTGTGCACTCTCTGAGCTGAGAGGTATATATTCTGCATTACCCAGGAGCAAGCATGAAGCCTAAGATCCAGTAAAAGACCCTTAATCATGATATTTGAAGAAACGCTGGAAAAATAAAGAACACTTTGCTCAGCAAATGTGATCATTTTTTAAGTAATAAGGGTTCTTACCCTCATAATTGGGCTTTCAGGTGACTCAGTGGTAAAAAATCCACCTGTCAGTGCAGGAAATGTGGGTTCAATCCCTGGGTTGGGAAGATCCCTGAAGAAGGAAATGGTAACCCACTCCAGTATGCTTGCCTGGAGAATCCCATGGACAGAGGAGCCTGGTGGGCTACAGTTAATAGGGTTGCAAAAGAGTCAGACATGATTTAGGGTCTAAACAACAATAACAACAATCATCATAATTGCTCTAATTGTTGATATCTCCTAGTATAGTTATAGTGATAACCCACTCATTAGGAGACTCTGTTTGTTAGGCACTCTTCTTAGAGCTTTTGGCAGAGACGTTACTATATACTCATTAAACCCACTTTCTTTCTTCCTGGAAAACCACTATCCTTTGTTTTCCAAGTTTTTCTGTTCAGATGTAGCAGGTTACTAGCTCTAACCAAGGGATGTGAGAAGAGATGAGTGATAGCTCTAGACCATGGTGACTAAGAGACTGTGTGTTTTGCCAGTCTTTTGCTGGCACCAAAATTATTATTTCTGGACCAAATACACAGGATTCAGTGGAAGAATCTGAGGTCCTAGTGGATGATATTCCTCTAAGATAGAAGGGCATGAAGATAGGCAATGTGATTTTCCATATAGCTATTATGTAGATGAGGAAGATGAGACTAAATATTTATGTAACTTGCTCAAGGTCACATATCTAATAAGTGTTGGTGCCAAGTTTCTCATCAAGCAGGCTTGTTCCAGAGTCTGTGCTCTTTATACTGGACTCTCCCCTTTGGCCCTGAGTATCATGTAACACATTTAATTCTTACAGCAATTCCATGAGGTGTTGTTTCCCTTACATAGGTGAAGAAATTGAATTTAAAGGTCCATCTAGTCAAGGCTATGGTTTTTCCAGTGGTCATGTATGGATGTGAGAGTTGGACTATAAAGAAAGCAGAGCACAGAAGAATTGATTTTGAACTGTGGTGTTGGAGAAGACTCTTGAGAGTCCCTTGGACTGCAAGGAGAACCAACCAGTCCATCCTAAAGTAAATCAGTCCTAGGTGTTCATTGGAAGGACTGATGCTGAAGCTGAAATTCCAATACTTTGGCCACCTGATGTGAAGAGCTGATTCATTTGAAAAGACCCTGATGCTGGGAAAGATTGAGGGCAGGAGGAGAAGGGGACGACAGAGGATGAGATGGTTGGGTGGCATCACCGATTCGATGGACATGGGTTTGGGTGAACTCCGGGAGTTGATAATGGACAGGGAGGCCTGGCGTGCTGCAGTTCATGGGATCACAGAGTTGGACACTACTGAGCAACTGAACTGAACTGAAGTATTTCTAAGTTCCAGAATTATCATTTGAGTTCAAGTTTGTAAGATTCTAGAGCTCTTTTTAATATGCTGTATTCTTTGCAACATGGCTGATAATATAGATAAAAAGGTGTATGCAATTCTGGAGAGCAGAGGAAGCACAAGAGTGGAAAATACAGGGAAGCCAATTTTGGTTTAATGATGGAAGATTTTTCTAATCATTTGTTCTGTCCAATAGTGGAATGAGGCTGTCTCATGAGGCAGTGATTCCCCACCACAGGATTGCAACACAGGCTAGCTGAGTCTTTAAGACAAAAGTTTTCAAGATGATTAATGCAAATGCTATGTATACTGTGCCTGCATGCTCAGTCATGTCCCACTGTTTGTGACCCATGAGCCCGCCAGGCTCCTCTGTCCATTCTTCCAGGCAAGAATACTGGAGTGGGATGCCATATCCTTCTCCAGAGGATCTTCCCAACCCAGGGAGTTAACCCATATCTCTTGCGTCTCCTGCATTATCAGGTGGAGTCTTTACCACTGTGCCACCTGCTATGTATTGGGTTGGCCAAAAAGTTCATTTGGGTTTTCCCATGATAGTATATAGAAAAACCAGAACTAATTTTTTGGCCAACCCAGTATTTCACTCATGACATCTGAAATGTCTTCAAATTCTAAAATTCTGTGGTTAGGGCCTTTTAGAAGGTCAAGACTTCCCTGTAGTTCAAAGGGTAAAGAATCTGCCTGCGATGCAGGAGACCAGAATTTGATCCCGGGGTCAGGAAGATCCTCTGGAGAAGGGAGTGGCAATACACTCCAGTATTCTTACCTGGAGAATTCCATGGACAGAGAAGCCTGGAAGGCTACAATTTGTGGGGTCGCAAAGAGTCAGACACAACTAAGCGACTAACACACACACACAGAAGGTCAGAACTTGATATTCTAGAGTAGCAAAGGGCTGTGCTGCAGAGGTCCATGAAAAGTGTCAATCTATGGACTCTGAATGTGATAGTTAGATTGATTTAATCATTAACAGTCCAGAAACTCCATTATCTACTTGATATTGTTAGAATTAGGTGCCAGCCCCAGGTGGAGACTTGATCGCTGCTGTTAGACCTTTGTTCTAATTAGCAGGTTTTAGAATCTGGCTGTGAACCTAGGATGTTGCTGAAGGCATGGGAAAAACCTCAAAGGGAAGTGACAGAAGAAGAACAGATGTATATATTTTATGGCCAAATAGGCCATTTCCTTGCCCCTGCCTCTGTCTGGAGACTTGAAGTCCTGAGACACATCCACTCTGTTTCAAGGAGGCTGCCTGACCCTGGCCAGCTGCTTCATCATTTAATGTATTCATTATGTCTGAGGTCAGCTTTAATTTTTCAGGTCCTCATCTCAGTGCCTGGGGATAAGTGCATAAAAAGCCTATCATCAAAACATTATGCCCTCAACTCCACAAGTCTTTTGGTATCCTCTTCAGGATTTCAAGAACACAGACAAAATGCAAGTCACATTTTACATCCAATGTGGAATAATTTTTCCCCCTCTTCTTTACAGTATGTGCCAAATTTGATTTCTGTGACAATTCATATTGTACAAAGTGAAAGGAAGCTTTTCAGCCTGTTCTTTTTTTCTTCCTTCCATATGGCTGATTGATTCATCTCATACTACAAACTCTTTTTCTTACAAAAATGTGATCTCTGGTGCTTTAAATGAATATATCATAGCTTAAATGGTGCAGCATGGCATAGTGTTTCCATTTCAAAGCACAAGCTACAGAGTTGGAGAGAACTGGGAATGAAATACAGCCCTGACTGCTTATTAGCTATGAAACACTGAGCAAGTCACGTAACTTCTCTGGGCCTCCATTCCCTCAACTAACTGCAAAATCAGGGTGCATCTAAAGTTGCAAATCCCTTCTCTTATCTAACAGACTTCATGTCTTTTTAAATTTTATTTATCATTTTTAAAATCTGGCAACCAAAATCCATTGTTCTACTTCTGTGTGCCATCACGGTATTTGGCACCAGGGAGACAGCAGTGAATAAGACAGCATGATCATTGCTGTTGTGGAGGTAAGAGTATGCTAGGAAATTCAGTTAAATAGCCTGTTACCCACTTAATTGCTCAATTACAATTGTGAATAGTGCTAGAAGGAGAAAAATGGGGGCTTATAAAAGTGATCAGTAGGAATGTAGGGGAGAAAAACGCTCCTCTATCTTCTTTGGAGAAGACTCTTAAGAGTCCCTTGGACAGCAAGATCAAACCAATCAATTTAAAGGAAATCAACCGTGAATATTCATTGGAAGGATTGATGCAGAAGCTGAAGTTCCAATACTTAGGCTACCTGATGAGCTTAAGTATTGAGCCAACTCATTGGAAATGATCCTGATGCTGGGAAAGATTAAAGATCAGAGGAGAAGGGGACAGCAGAGGATGAGATGGTTGGATGGTGTCACTAACTCAATGGACATGAGTCTGAACAAATTCTAGGAGATAGTGAAAGATGGGGAAGCCTGGCTTGCTACAGTCCATGGGGTGGCAAAGAGTTGGGCATGACTTTGGGACTGAACAGCAATCCTCTCTGAGTCTCTGGCTCTGTATAAGAATTAAACTAACATGAAATGGATTAACAGGAGAAAAGCATGCACATTTATTAACTTTTAGGTATCTATGAAAGTGAAAGCCGCTGAGTTGTGTCTGACTCTTTGTGACCCCATGCAGTCTCTGGAATTCTCCAGGCCAGAATACTGTAGTGGGTAGCCCTTTCCTTCTCCAGGGTATCTTCCCAACCCAGGGATCAAACCCAGGTCCCTCACATTGCAGGCAGATTCTTTACAAGCTGAGCCACAAGGAAAGCCCAAGAATACTGGAGTGGGTAGCCTATCCCTTCTCCAGCAGTTCTTCCTGACCCAGGAATTGAACTGGGGTCTCCTGCACTGCAGGCATATTCTTTACCAACTGAGCTATGAGGGAAGCCCTGTGAGAGCCTTCAAAAGAGAATGAAGACCCACAGAAGTGACCAGAGCAGGAAGCTTTTATATTTTTTAGACAAAGAAACATTTGTGAAGAATTTAAGACAAAGGGATTTAAGCTAGCAGGAGTAAATGGTGAAGGAGTAACTAGGAACATAAGGGTGAGTTTAACAGGGTTTGTTTGAATAGATTTCTCAGCCCCAAATTCCCTGTGACAAGATGTTTTCCTTCTTCCTGATACAGGGGTGGTGCCTTCAATGGGGGTTTTATTTCTTGCTTTTAGAAAGGAAAAAGAGGGTCAGAATGTCCTTGTCACACTTACTATTTCTTAAGTGTCTTTGATTCAGAATAAAGAAATATGAATTATTATAGGGGATGAGAGAAGTCTGATCTAAGGAAATATTATTTAAACTAACTTCATTCATTCATTCATGTATTTATTACTTAATCAACAAGTATTTACTAAACATTGATAGATTTTAGGAATATTTTGGAGGAAAAATGATAGATAAAACTCTTACAAAGAGCTTAAAATCTAATGATTTTTCCCCCAACTTCTTCGTTCTCAGTGCAAAATATGCTATTGGAGGCTGAGGAGAATTTGTTATAAGACAATAAAATAGAGGAGGCACTTTGAGGTGAAAGTACTGGCACTCATTTTATGGGAGAGAAGAAAAACAGGAAAGAAATTTAAAGTAAAGCTTTGGCTGAGAGAAATATGGAGAACAAGAATTTATGTGTAAAACTTGGTAATTTGTCTAGGGAACTTAGTTTGATGCCAAAATGAATTCTGATGAGAATATTACTGAGAGCCGTTACTCAGCTCTCTGATTTGGTTGGGTGCTTATTCCTTATTCTAGAATAAATGGTGACATTGTTCATTAGCTTGTGGACTCAATGACAAAGCACAGAAAGCTACAAAGTCTGTGAATTTTTCTGTCAAATTCAGATAACACTCTAATACCTATTAGAAAAATCAGGACTATTTTTCCTCACTGTGGGTGTTCTATTTCTTCTTAATATGGAGGAAAATTCATGTTGTAAGTGTGTAGGTTGTATGTTGTTAACATGTAAATGTGATTATGGGATCTATATTTAGAGATGCAGTAATCATCAGCCTGCTTACCCCATCAAGTGGGTGTCACATAGAGGAAGTTCTACTTATCAACAAGATTCTCAATTTTGTTTCTAAATCTCTCTCAGGCACTCACTCCTCTCTCCATCATCACCTTTTCTAAGTCACAATCACCTTTAACCTGGAATAATTCTAACACTCTCCAAGTGGTCAAAATTCCACTCATTTTGGCACCCTCCAACCCCTTCATGGGCTTCCCTTGTGGCTCAGCTAGTAAAGAAACCACCTGCAATGCTGGAGATCTTTTCACTTTCACTTTCACTCCCTTCACACTGCAGTCAGAATGATCGTTTCAAAAAAGCAAATCTGATCAGGCCACTTTCTGCTTATTATCTTCATGATTATGACAAAATTTCTCTATGGCCTTGTCTGGCTAGTCTGGCTTCTTTCTACCTGTCTAGCCTCATCACAAATGAGGCTGTTCCTGACTTTTGGTAGTATACACACTATGACTTCCTTTCAGGCTTCTTCCCACCATAGCCTTTGCACATGGTAATTTCCTCTTACCCAGCCTTTTGGCTAAGATCAAGTATAGTAGGGGGGCTTCCCAGGTGGCACAGGGGTAAAGAATCCACCTGCCAATGCAGGAGACACAAGGGAAGCAGATTCCATCCTTAGATCTGGTAGATCCACTGGAGTAGGAAATGGCAACCTGCTTTAGTATTCTTGCCTGGGAAATCTCATGGATGGAGGAGCCTGGTGGACTATAGTCCATGAGGTTGCAAAGAGTCAGACACAATTGAGCATATTTCCTCTTTCTAGAAAGATCAAGGGCCCTTCATGAGCAGTCATTTCAACCCTTTGTCCTGGTGAGCCATCTGCCTGGCAAAACACCAAACCTAGGTCAATCTGTTTTCTTGATGCAAGGGGGAAAAAAAAAGCATAGATGAGTTGGAAGAGTTTCCAGCACTGTTAAGGGCCCTAAAATCCATTTTCCGTAAGAATAATTTGCAGCCTTCATGATTATTTTCAAGCTGCTTTCCCATTACTCTACTGTTATACAAACTTAATTCTTACTCTACCAAGAAAATGAAAGTTACCAGTATGAAGTTTTCAACATTCTCTACCAACTTCCTGCTATCACCTTCACAAATTGATTTTCCAACCTTCCTTCACCGGATTCCTCCATTCAGTTGTCTGAGGATAATCCTGGCTATTTTACACATTCTCCTCCCATCTCATCAGAGACATTGCTTTACCTATTACCATATTTTCTTTATGAAAGTGAAAGTGGAAAGAAAGTGAAGTCGCTCAGTCGTGTCCGACTCTTTGTGACCCTGTGGACTGTAGCCCACAAGGCTCCTCTGCCCATGGGATTCTCCAGGCAAGAATACTGGAGTGGGTTGCCATTTCCTTCTCCAGGGGATCTTCCCAACCCAGGGATCGAACCCAGGTCTCCCGCATTGCAGGCAGACACTTTAACCTCTGAGCCACCAGGGAAGCCCTATTTTTTTTTTAACCGTCCTCCCTAATCAGCATCATTCAGTGCTTTCCATTTCTTCCTCCCACTTCTTGAAATCTTCTCTTTTCCTATTTGTTCTTAATTTAGTCTTCTGGTTCCCTTCCCATCTGTCTAGCTTCTTCTTTCGTGCCTCTCCCTTTCTCCAGTCCTTTGAATATGTATGCTGTGCTTTGCTTAGTTGCTCAGTCGTGTAGCTCGCCAAACTCTTCTGTCTATAGAATTCTCCAGGCAAGAATACTGGAGTGGGTTGCCATGCCCTCCTCCAAGGGATCTTCCCAACCCAGGGATTGAACCCAGGTCTCCTGCATTGCAGGTGGATTATTTACTGTCTGAGCCACCAGACAAGCCCAAGAATACTGGAGGGGGTAGCTTATCCCTTCTCCAGGGGATCTTCATGACCCAGGAATCGAACCAGGATCTCCAGCCTTGCAGGTGGATTCCTTACCAGCTGAGCTACCAGGACAGCCCTTAAATATGTATCAGTCAGTCAGTCAGTTAGTTCGGTCACTCATCGTGTTTGACTCTTTGCAACCCCATGAATTGCAGCATGCCAGGCCTCCCTGTCCATCACTAACTCCCGAAGTTCACCCAAACTCATGTCCATTGAGTTGGTGATGTCATCCAGCCATCTCATCCTCTATCGTCCCCTTCTCCTCCTGCCCCAGGTTCCTCCCAACCAACAAATAGATGGTAAACTACTTTACTATTTTCTATGCAGCTTCTCCTTAAAAGTCTCATTACCTTATGTACTAAAAATTGGTTTTATTTTTAGGTTCTTTTTGGTTAAAGGATGAATACACCAGAAATGTAATATTGAAGAAGGAAATGACAACCCATTCCAGTATAAATTGTAGTGTAGCTGATAAATTATGCTTGAAAACAAAATATCTTATCATTATTTTTTCCAGTTTTATTAAGATATAATTAACATATGGCACTGTATAAATTTAAGGTGTCCAGCATAATGATTTGGCTCATGTACATCGTGAAATGATTATCACAGCAAGTTGAGTGACTATCTATCATCTCATATTGTTAGAAAACTAAGGAAATAAAAAAATATTCTTCTTAGTGATGAGAACTCTTCAGATTTATTCTCTTAACAACTTGCATATATAATATACACCAGTGTTAGTTGTATTTAATCATTTTGTATGTTACATCCCTAGGACTTATTTATCTTATAACTGGAAGTTTGTACCTCTGGACCACCTTCATCCAAGTCCCTTCACCTCTGGTAACCACAAATCTGATCTCTTCTTATATGCTTGCTTGTTTGTTAAGTATTACTGACCTACTGTTATGTTAGTTGCTGGTACCCAACATAGTGATTCAATACTTCTGTACATTTTAAAGTTGACACCATTATAAGTCTAGTTATAATATATCACCATACAAAGACATTATATAATTATTCCCCACACTGTACATTTCATACCTGTGACTCATTTATCTCATAACTGGAAGTTTATATCTCTTCATCTTCCTCACCTATTTCTCCCCTACCCACATCTCCTTCCCTGATAACTGTTTCTTCTCTTTACCTATGGTTCTGTTTCTATTCTGTTTTTTAATTTCACATATAAGTGAAATCATGCAATATTTGTCTTTTTCTGTCTGATTTATTTCACTTAGAATAATACCTTTTAGGTCTACCGATGTTTTCACAAAAGGCAAAATTCTATTTTTTATGACTAATATTCCAGTGTGTATATATGTCACATCTTCTTTATCCTTTTATCTACTATGGACACTTAGGGTGCTTCCATATTTTGGGTATTATAGGAAAAAGCAAGTTGCAGTGAAAAAGGGCATGCATACGTTTTTTCTAATTAGTGTATTTATTTTCTTTGGATAAATTCCCAGGAGCGGAATTGCTTTATCATATGGTAGCTGCATTTTTAATTTGGGGAGAGGGAAATGTCATACTTTTTCCATAGTGTCTATACCAATTTACATTCCCACCAACAATACATACAGTTCTGTTTTCTTCATATCCTAACACTTGTTATTTGTTATCTTCTTGATAATAGACATTTTTAATAATGTCTTTGTTTCATTCTGAGGTGTGTGAACTGTTATCTCATTGTGGTTTTTATTTGCATTTCCTTGATGACTAGTGATGATGAACATTTCTCTTTTCATGTGCCTGTTGTCTTTTTTTGGAAAATATCTATACAGGTCCTTTGCCCATTTTTTCAGTCAGATTGTTTCTTTGATGTTGAATTGTATAGGTTCTTTGTCTGTTTTGGATATTAACCCCTTATCAAGTGTATATCTTCTTCAGTTTATTAGGCAGCCTTTTGTTTTGTTTCCTTTGCTATGCAAAAACTTTTTAGTTTGGTGTAGTCCCATTTGTTTATCTTCACTTTTGTTAATTTTATGTGTCAACATGGCTAGTCTATGGTGCTCCACTGTTTGACCAAACACCAGGTGAAATGTTGCTATGAAGGTATTTTTTAGATGTGATTATTTTAATCAGCAGACTTTGAGTAAAGCTCATTCCCCTCTGTAACTGTGAGAGTCTCATCCAGTTGGAGGCTTTAAGAGAATTATCTGAGGTCCCCAGAAGAGGAAGGAATTCTGTCTCAAGACTGCCTTCAACTCAAGTTGCAACACTCACTCCTGCCAGAATTTCCAGCCTGCTGGCCTCTCCTGCAGACTCTAAGCTTGCCAGTCTCACAATCATGTGGACTAGTTCCTTAAAATACATCTCACGTTGCTCTACACTGTCCTCATCATCTGTTAACTCACCTCATAAACAACTCTAAAATCTCTTCTTTCCTGCCTAACTAAAAATCATGAAGTAAATGGATTATTAAGTAATTGTTGCACAGAATGCCAAATGTGATAGGCTGAATAGTAGCCTCCCAAAAGAATGGATTCTCTTCTAGAGCCTCCAAAAGGAACCAGCCTCATTAACAGCTTGATTTTAGCCCTGCCAGAGTCATTTCATACTTCTGACCTCCAAAATTCTAACAGAATAAATTTCTGTTGTTTCAAACCACTACGTCTCTAGTAATTTGTTGCAGTAGCAATAAAAAAGACTAATACATGAAACATTCCTGAAATTTGGCCCTGATTGTAGCCTGTGCTCAAACTGAGATTTCTATTACACAAAAGTAAGTGAATAAAATATAGCGTGATAGACTCCCACTTCTAACCAACTGGTGTCTGACTTGCTTTCATGCCATAAATAACTGGAAAAATGGACCAAATATATTAAACAACTGTTTTCAAGCATTAGACAGTTGACATTTCAGCAACGTGTCCCTCAAATAAAGAAAATAAATGAAATAAGCCCTATGTTTGTCCCAGTTTTCTTCTTGCAGGCACTTTTCTGGATCATGGAGAGGGAGGAGAATGTAAACGAAGTAAGTGGTCTCACTGAGTTGAGGAGACGAACTTAGCTGAAATCTAGGATCTAAATAGAAAAAGAGTCCTAGAAATATGTGGCCAGATTTATTTGTGCTTTTGGATGAAAACTAAGCTGCACATGTACAAAGGAAAACTACCACTGAGTTATAAGCTGAGCAATTCCCAAAGCTCAAATCTTTACTGTGGGACACCTGAGCTCCAATCAGACAAAGTGAAGAAATGTCATTGAACATACAGGACTTGGTGGAGACCACAGAATGATGGCAGGGCTAAAGTAGTGTTAAAGAAAAATCTTCTTTAGATTTACTGTAACAAATTTGTAAACAGATCTCTAAGTAATTAAGCCAACCCACAGATTACTTGGTTGCCTGATAGAACAAGGCCCAACATTCTCTACAGAAAGTCTTTAAAAAACAAACAATATAAAGTTCACTTTGTCCAAATTAACTTAAAAATCACAAGAAGCAGGGTAATGTGACCTATTACAAGCTGAAAAAAATAGTTAATAGAAATAAACCCAGAAATGACAGAGTTAATAGGATTATCAATGATGACTTATAATGGTCAATAGACTTAAAATTTTTATTTAAGTGTGCTGGGACTTATGGAAAAATATAAACATAATGATGCTACAAGTGGAAAATACTTTTAAAAGGACTAAAGAATCATTTTAGAGTGGAAAATGTACTATATAAAATGAAAATATCAATGAGTGGTATTAACAACTGAAAATTGCAGAATGAAAGTTTAATGATCTTGGATATATATTAATAAAATCTATTCAAGCAAAAATACATACAGAAAAAACTAAAAAGGAAATGAAATATCTTAATGGTATATACGGAGGAGGAAATGGCAACCCACTCCAGTATTCTTGCCTAGAGAGTCTCATGATCAGAGGAGCCTGGTGGGCTGCCGTCTGTGGGGTTGCACAGAGTTGGACACGATTGAAACGACTTAGCAGCAGCAACAGCAGCAGTGGTATATGAGATAGTATCAAGTAGTATATGAGGAAAAAACTTACGAGACTAAAAATGATATGGACAGATTGACAATCATATTTGTAAATTTCCACAATTCTCTCTCAGTAACTGACAGAACAAATACACATGTTAACAGGTATCAACCTATTTGGTCTAATAACTCAAAGTATAATAGGTCAAGTGGAAATTACATGAGGACTTACTTAATGACATTGAAAACAGCATATCAAAATTTGGGTGCTGTGACTAAAGCATTATATAAAGGGAAATTTATTGCTTTAAAATTACTTACTTTAGAAAAAAAGAAAACATGTCTAAAATAAATATCTGTTTCCTTCATAAATGTTACCAAAAGAAAAACAAATTAAAGTAAGAAGAAGATGAAGTAGAAGCAATATAAATAAGTGAAATGAAAATAATATAAAAGTAGAAGGTAATAAGTAAGTAGGAGCAATAGGAATGGAAACCAATGAAAGAAAAATGGGAAAGAAGTAGAGAAAATATAAGGATTTTTCTTTGGCAACATCTAAAATCAAAAACACTCAAGTTAACTGAACAGGAAAAAAAGGAAATGGTATAAATTACCATTGTCAATAGTGAAAAAGACTACAGATTATATAGAAATTAAAAGAATAACAAAGGGATATCATGACATGATATACTATGTCAATAAATTTGGCATTTTAGTTATAATAAGTTCCTTGAAAGATGCATTTTACAGATATTGGTTCGAGAAGAAATAAAATTTGAATAGCCATATATCTAAGAAATAATTTTATAATTAAAAACTTTGCCATGAAGAAAAATCCAGTTCAGGATAACTTCACTTGCAAATTCTATACAAACTTTCAGGAAAGAAATAATATCCATCATTTACAAAATACAAAACAAACACTTCTAAACTCACTTTACAGTATTCAGTTCAGTTCAGTTCAGTTCAGTTAGTCGTGTCTGAATCTTTGCAACCCCGTGGACCACAGTGCACCAGGCCTCCCTGTCCATCACCAACTCCCGGAGTTTACCCAAGCTTATGTCCACTGAGTCAGTGATGCCATCCAACCATCTCATCTTCTGTTGTCCCCTTCTCCTCCTGCCTTCAATCTTTTCCAGAATCATGGTCTTTTCAAATGAATCAGCTCTTCTCATCAGGTGGCCAAAGTATTGGAGTTTCAACTTCAACATTGGTTCTTCCAGTGAACACTCAGGACTGATTTCCTTTAGGACGGACTGGTTGATCTCCTTGCAGTCCAAGGGACTCTCAAGAGTCTTCTCCAACACCACAGTTCAAAAGCATCAATCTTCAGTGCTCAGCTTTCTTTATAGTCCAACTGTCACATCTAAACATGACTACTGGAAAAACCAAAGCCTTGACTAGATGGACCTTTGTTGCCAAAGTAATGTCTCTGCTTTTTAATATGCTATCTACGTTGATCATAACTTTCCTTCCAAGGAGTAAGCATCTTTTAATTTCATGCTGCAGTCAGCATCTGCAGTGAATTTTGAGCCCCAAAAAATAAAGTCAACCACTGTTTCCTTGAGTATTAATGTTACAAAATTACAGCATTCCAGAATACAAAACTACAGATGAATACTCATATACTCCTATGTGAACATACATAATAAAATCCTTTACAAAATATTAGAAAAATCATATCCAACAATGCATAATAACTAATATATCTTGAACAAATGAAATTTGTCTCTAGAGTATAAAATCAATTTATAATTTGAAGACCAATGGATTTTTACCATATTAGTAAAATAAGGGAGAAAAAACATCTAATATTCTCAATAGATACAGAAAGTGAGTTTGGCAATGCAATACCAAATCATGATGTAAGCTCTCAAGATAGTAGAAATGGATAAGAACTTCAAGTTAAAAAAGAGCGTCTTCCCAGTCCTTCATCTAATATCACATTTACTGGTTCTAAGTTTAGGAAAAAAGATAAAGATCTCCATCCTCAACATTTGTCTTCAGGATTTTGCTGGATGTCCCAGTCAGTGTAATAAGGCAAGTAGAAGAGATAAAACAAATATAAATTGGAAAGAAATAAGTAAATTTTTATTGATTTGCAGATTACATACTTGTATCTGCACATAATCTTAAGAATCCACACAAAAAGCTGTTGCAAACTAAAAATGAATTTAGCAAGATCAGAAAACACAAAATCACTGTAGAAACATCAGTTGTGTTTCTCCATACCAGCAATGAATAACTAAAAACTGAAATCAGTACTATATAAATGTGTTAATGTCAAGTCGACAGCAAAAACATGTACTATATCTAGGATTGAATTTACTTAATATATGTAAGAGTTGTGGGCTTCCCAGGCATTACTAGTGGTAAAGAACCCACCTGCCAATGCAGGAGACAAAAGACAATACCAGTTTGATCACAGGGTCGGGAAGATACCCTGGAGGAGGAAATGGCAACCTACTCCAGTATTCTTGTCTGGGAAATCCCATGGACAGAGGAGCCTGGCAGGCTATGCAGTCATGGGGTCACAAAGAGTCGGACATGACTGAAGCAACTGAGCAGGCATGCACGCATGCATGAATGGATTTAGATAGAGAAGAGTTTCTGATAGAAAGTTTCTGATAGACAGTTATGAGCCTGGCACATGTAGCCAGCCAGGCATTCAATAGACTTGGGGTACAGAATATAAGGCATGGATTCTGAAAGATGAAAAGATCAGATCATGAAAAGACTCTTAACAGGACCTTGAGAATAAACATCTCCTTAAATATTGTATCCCCAACACTTTTATCCATGCCCTGCTTGTAAGAAATGCTATGGAGTTTTGAATTTCCCTTAAAAATCCTTTATTTTTTCATTGTGTACGGATAGGTTGAAAACTAGATATCTGCCCTTGGGGCAGAGAGACAAATTTGAATGGCTTCCCACTTGAATCTTCCAAGGTCCCCTTCCCTGTCCCCTTTCCAGATAAGACAGATGTAGTAGTGGGGTTGGCTAGTGCCATATAATGCACATATTTTAAGGAGAAGAGCAGAGCACTCATTGAATCAGAAACGGAGAAAGATATTTTCACACAAAGTGATAAACCCAGCCCAGGCGGTGTTCTTTATTTCTCTATAAAAAGTGTTCCAGACCCAAGGCCCACTCTTATAGAGCTGAATGGGAGTCAAAAGACTGCACATATGAGACTACCTTTCCCAACAGAAGAGTACAAGCCTCAAAGCCTTTTGGAAGGCGATAGAGGCTACTTGACTCAGTTTGTGAGTCATATTCTTTTTTAGTTTATGTGTTAATACTATCTATTTGGCTGGGCCAGGTCTCAGTTGTAGCATGTGGATATTTAGTTGCAGCATGTGGGATCTAGTTCCCTGACCATGGATCAAACTCGGGCCTCCTGCGTAGGGAATGCAGAGTCTTAGCCACTGGACCACGAAGGAGGTCCCCGTGACTCGTATTCTGTTAGGAGTTTGACTTTGACTCTGAAGGCCTGAGAAGGACAGACAAAGATGGACTCAGTTGAGGAAGCTAAATGCTGGTCATGGCTGCTGAGTGTTTATTCCCATCTGTAGACACGATCACATCTGAGTTTTTTTCTATATCAATTCGCTTAGCTCCCAGAACAGAAAGGATGACAGGAGCTCTATTAATATTATGGAAATGTGTTCCAAATTTGGCGTTAGTGAATGAAGTACAGCAGCCCTGGAAGAAAGGCATTTTGAAGATAATCCTCTGATTATGTACAGGCATACTTTATTTTATTGTACTTTATTTAGTGCTTCATAGATATTGAATTTTTTTTTTTTTTACAAATTGAAGGTTTGTGGCAACTCTGAGTCAATCAGTTCTATTGGTGTCATTCTGTCGATAGCATGTGCTCACTTCGTGTCTTGTGTCACTTTTGGCCATCCTTGCAATATTTCAAACTTTTACATTATTATTATATTTGCTATGGTGATCTGTGATTAATGATCTTTAACTCTTTTAAACCTCAGATAATGGTGAGCATTTTTCAGTGTTATATTTTAAATTAGTGTATCTACATTTTTTTTTAAAGCAATGCTATTGCATACCTAGTGGACTACAATATAGGGTACAAACTTTTATATGCACTGGGAATCCAAAAACTTCATGTGACTTATTTTATAGTGATATTTGCTTTATTGCTGTGGTCTGGAATTGAACCCACAGTATTCTTTTTCTTTGTAGTATTCCCAGCATCTTTAATCATTTCTCATCATGTTGATTATCATTCAATTACCCTTATTAGGCAATGCACTTCTTAGAACTTTTGTGCTTCTAATAATTAACTAAAGAGTGCCTGATTCTTAGGGGAACACTGATGTGATAAGTGCAAAGCAGAGTAGGACCAGTTCCACGCCTGGTCTGGACCTCCTGGAGACCCCTAAGTTTGCATTAGTTTAGGTTATTTTTTTCCTACCATTCAAAACAAACATTATTCTGCATAGTAACTCTGTGGAATAAGATATATTTGAGAGAAGGGAAAAAAACAAACTGATACCATCTGTAATGGTAACCTAAAAGACTCAAATTAAATGATCAATGTAAAACATCTTTTGGATTATTTACTCTTAAAATGCCTATTGAATGGGAAGTCTTTAAAAATGTATTTGATTTTTCATGTTTAGTGACTAAGTTAAGTAAAAATAAACAGAAGCCAAACATGTAAGACAGCACAGAAATGTAACTACATATTCCACTATTAAACACTATCATGGGTTTTTCATTGAACTGAAAAAAAAAAGTGAACATTTCTTTCTCTGGCTTATTTTTTAGTTAAAAAAATAAAAACCTGTCTTTTTGATGCAAATTAAGAAAATTTCTTAGGTTAAGAAGTCTAGTACTTTGACTTATTTCTTCTGCTGAATTTCAGTAGTACGTAAAAGTTATATTTCTAACTCAAAGATACATTTTCTTTTTTTCTAGAAAATTACTTAGTAACAAAAGAAAAATTATTATGCTGGGAATAGTGCCCCTGAAATTAATTTGTTCTTTTACTCTAGTCTAAAAATGTCAGACATCCATTCATGAAAAGCAATGATGAGTATACCCTTAGTAGATCACATAATATCCTGTGTTTTTGATATTTCACTTCTTTAAAAAGTAAGCTTCCAACAGTTTTCATTTCTGAATTTCCTCTGAAGGATATCTCTATCAGTTCTATCAGATGCCATATTTCTAGGGCTAATATGTCTTGACAGAGAGCCCCATTGAGGTCAGAAAGTGAGGTCAGTCACACATGGAAAGTCCTATAGTGGTCAGGAAATGCCTAAACAATAGAAGATGTTTCACTGGATTTAGTCAAGAAGAAATTTACCTTCAGTTTCAAACAAAAGTCAGAGGCTGCTGCTGCTGCTGCTAAGTTGCTTCAGTTGTGTCCGACTCTGTGCGACCCCATAGATGGCAGCCCACCAGCTCCCCTGTCCCTGGGATTCTCCAGGCAAGAACACTGGAGTGGGATGCCATTGCCTTCTCCAATGCATGAAAGTGAAAAGTAAAAGTGAAGTCGCTCAGTCGTATCTGACTCTTAGCGACCCCATGGACTGCAGCCTAAGTCAGAGGCTAGAAACCTCCAATTTCCTAGTAACAGATTAGTCATTCTGTAGCTACACATTGAGACACCTTGCTGTCATTTCAGAAAAACATAATCTGCTTGATTGCCAGTCAAATCCTAAGGAATAGTTTAAAATGTTAATCTTTAATGTATCATAGAGCACTGGAGGTTTTGCTCTTATGGATGGCAGTTGCAACAGCAGATTGAGAGCTAGGTGATACAGGAATACGCAGGAACCAATTGAATGAGTAAACACATCAAGAACTTTCTGAATTTCTTAAAGCAACATCTTAACTACAGTGTATGGGAATGACAGTAACAGGAGGGAAATCCTTGAAGACAGCATCCCAGATTCCAAGCTTTACTCAGAGGTTTATGTCTTAAAAGTACATGGATACTGGCAGGCTGTTAGTCACTGTTCTCTTGTCATAATGCCAGGATCTTTGCCCAGTTTCGAGAGTAATCAGACATAAAGGCCTGCCAGGACACCTATTTACAATAGTAAATTCATTTTTAGACTAAGTGAAGATATTGATGCCACAGGCACTGCGATGTGAGAGGGCTTGAATGAGGCACCAGACCACACTAGAATTCCTCGATGTATTTAGATTGGAGTCAGTTCCTCCTTGATGAGCTCCATGAAGCCGTTGCTTTGGACTTGAATGACTATGTCCAGCTTCTTAGTCTCCACTCACCTGGGCATGAGATCTGAGATTTTCTTCATTCTACATTTCTGCTGCACATCCTTAGCTTCATCTTTCATCTGCTATCTATATTTTAGGAGATTCTCCTCCATAGCAAGTTTTCTTTCCAGAAAGGTGTATCCCTTTAATGGTTTAATTCAAGTGTAGCTTAACCTCTTTCAGAGATTTGGCAGAAGCTCATTGTACTTATTCCATGTCATCATTTGCTTGTCTAGCTCTCTAATGTATTTTTGTAATCCATCTTTGATTCTTTTAGTCTTTACAAGGCTATTCTCTAATGCTGAGACCTCTTGGAAGATTTCTGAATATTGCTTTTCAGAGAGATTCTAGTTCATCAGAAGGCAGTTATTTTCTGACCAGTAAGCCCTTTTCTTATTTCTGATTTGTTGGAACTGTGTCTCCATCTAATTCTTTTTTCAGTTTCTGGGACTTTGTAGCTCCTCTGTATATTCTTTGCCCATTACTTCTATGTCATACTGGATATTTTCAATAGCAAGTCTCTTCCTCTCTAGTTAAAAATGTTCTTTCCCTGTTAAAACAGGGGAAGAGCATCACTCTTCTTGTAGCCTGATGTGCAGGTGCTGGAGGTGAGGAGGGGATGTTAGCTGGGCACCTCAGTCCTGCCTTTGCTCGCTAAAGGTCATTTTACATTGGCTATTTTATAGCTTATTGTGAGCTAAAATTCATGAGAGTTTTCTTTATGAATTACAGTTTAGCGCATTTTCTTTTGATCTATATTTGGGTACTTTATTAAAAAGTCTGAATGGAAGATTTGAAAATGTCATTTACTAGATTATAGTTTGATTTTAGAGATGATTTGAACTAATGATTTTGTAACTCAATGTATGAGCTGTTCATTTCCTGAACTTTGTATCCTTCACAGATTCGATGAGCTTCATTTTGTGTATTCTTCTAAGAATATTAATTTCATGTCATCCATATGCTAAATATTATTTCATGCAGAGCATGGAGGCCCATTAGGATAAAATTCTTATGTTTGAGTTGGTCACAGGCTGGTGGACAAATGGATTAATACCCAAAGAATTACACTGCAATGTAATGTGATTGATAACGATGATGCAATTTGGTATTGTTTTAGAACTTGCCAAATTAAGGATGACTTCTGTCTCTGGAGAAGATTTCACTCAGATTATTTATAAAAACAAAAACAAAAATTGATTGCTTCAGTCCACCAAAGGAAAGAAGCCAAATAAAAGGTTAATGTACTATGTATTATTTCTCTATTTGAGACAATGTTAAGCAACTTCAGATATCAGCCATTGATTTTTTCAGACTCTGCCAGAGGGAAGATTTTCTTTATATGTCTGAGCAGTTCCAGATTCTTCACTGGAGAATTCACTTGGAGGTAGAGAGGTGATACAGAAGTGTTTGTTCACAACCTCAGCCAAGCTCTGTTGCATGATGGGATGACTTTTGAATAAGGGCAAAGATGTTCTGATCTTGTCTCTTCTGGGAGATAAATAACAGACCATAATGACAACTCATCATATCTTCATTACATTATTTAAATGAACTTTAGCCAGGAGTTCATTCTTTGTTTATTAAATAACAAAAAATATACTTTCTGAACAAAGGGAGTTTTTATCAGAATTTTGCAAATATTATCTACAATATGTGAAATATATTTTGTGGACATACACAGGTTGATGTACTTTTCAAAAATAATTTATAATGGTCACAGTTTTATGGAGTTCATTTTTTCCTTGAAAGAGGAAATATCATTAATTGTATAGAAACTGATTAGATATTCTCAGACCTTTCAAAAAGTATTTTACCAAGGGTCTCCTAGATTACATGTTTGAAATTCTACAAAAGTGCAGAAGAGGTAGTGACATGCTTCCTAATTTTTCACCCAAGTTCTGAATGTTAAAGAATGAATTGATCAGACTTATGAAGAGAAAGAAAATGTGTCATAATATCAGAAAATGTCTTTTGGTTTAACATAATTCATAAACAGGGTTAGAAAACTTGTAGCATTATGGATCTGTGATTTGAGTTAATTTTGGAGGTTGGGTTAGCAATGATTGTTCAATGCCTTTAGCCTGAGTAACTATTTTCTATTTCCTCTCTCTCTCCCTGTCCCTCCCCCCTGACTCTTTCTCTCCCACTCTCTCCCTTTTTCCATGAGATGCATTAATGGTAGTTTGCAATATTCAAGTGTGGAAGTGGTATTGATAATTTTCATAATTTTCAATCTATTTGGCAATCCATGTTTTGAAAAATCACACTTTCAAAGTAATTTTTTTAAGATATATTGACTCATCAATTGAGTGTTTCCTTTCCATTAATACTCTTTTATCCTACCAATTGGTATTAGTTAAGCTCCAGTTCAATTTTTAACTTTCCATTAATAGACATCTATATAATATCTGTATGCAAACTCATAAACACATGTTGCTTCAATACCATTTCTATATATGATATTATATGATACCTGTTTTATAATATACTATACTTACTTTCAGTGGTATATATACCATTTATTCTTTTGACTTTCTGTGTGTCTTGTTACTCTCTTGCTTATTTAATTAAGAAAATAAATCTTTGAATATCTATGATATGCCTAGCATGATTCCAAGCTCTAGGAGCACAGCAGCGAACAAAACAGATATGTACAGTATGCTTTCTATGGGGATAAAAAGTAAACATGAATAAAATAGGAAGTGGTGTCTCAGGAAAAGGAAAAAAGACAGAGAATAAGAAGGTGTGAGTTAAGCGTTAGTGATTTTGGATAGAGTGACCAAAGAGGACCTCATCAAGAAGATGATAGTTGAGTAAAGAAATAACACTGGTAAGGGAGAAAGCTGTATGGATTTCTTGTGGAAGAGCATTCTGAGTTTATGGGAGCAACATATATGAGGACCCTGAGTTAAGAGTGCTCTTGGTGTGTTTGAAAGCAACCAGGTGGTGTGGGTGGAAGTGAAAGGGAAAGAGAATGGAGAAGCTGATTCTGTATGGATTTAGAAGGCCTCAAAGACTTAGGCTTTTGCTCTCATAGAAATGGAAAGACACCAGGGAACTTAGGATTGACATGACTGGACTTGTGTTTTAATATGATACTATTTCCATCTGTTGAAAATAGAATATATGGGGCAAAAGTGGAAACAGGGAAACAAGTCAGAAAGCTATTCCAATCATCCAAGTGGTGAAGGAGAGGAGAAGTGGTTTAATTCTAGAGAGTTCTACATTATACTTCACCATTACTTTCTCTACCCCAGCCCTGAAGGATCTTTGGTTCCTTTTAATGGAAAAGGGTATTTAAAAATAAAGATCTCTTAAAAACTCCCTACAAACAAAAAAGCTTCTGCACAATAAAGGAAACTATAAGCAAGGTGAAAAGACAGCCTTCTGAATGGGAGAAAATAATAGCAAATGAAGCAACTGACAAACAATTAATCTCAAAAATATACAAGCAGCTCATGCAGCTCAACTCCAGAAAAATAAATGACCCAATCAAAAAATGGGCCAAAGAACTAAATAGACATTTCTCCAAAGAAGACATATGGATGGCTAACAAACACATGAAAAGATGCTCAGCATCACTCATTATCAGAGAAATGCAAATCAAAACCACAATGAGGTACCATTTCACACCAGTCAGAATGGCTGTGATCCAAAAGTCAACAAGCAATAAATGCTGGAGAGGGTGTGGAGAAAAGGGAACCCTCTTACACTGTTGGTGGGAATGCAAATTAGTACAGCCACTATGGAGATCAGTGTGGAGATTCCTTAAAAAATTGCAAATAGAAATGCCTTATGATCCAGCGATCCCACTGCTGGGCATACACACCGAGGAAACCAGAATTGAAAGAGACACGTGTACCCCAGTGTTCATCGCAGCACTATTTATAATAGCCAGGACATGGAAGCAACCTAGATGTCCATCAGCAGATGAATGGATAAGAAAGCAGTGGTACATATACACAATGGAGTATTACTCAGCTATTAAAAAGAATACATTTGAATCAGTTCTAATGAGGTGGATGACGCTGGAGCCAATTATACAGAGTGAAGTAAGCCAGAAAGAAAAACACCAATACAGTATACTTACACATATATATGGAATTTAGAAAGATGGTAATGATAAACCTGTACGCAAGACAGCAAAAGAGACACAGNAAGCTGTGGTACATATACACAATAGAGTATTACTCAGCCATTAAAAAGAATACATTTGAATCAATTCTAATGAGGTGGATGACGCTGGATCCGATTATACAGAGTAAAGTAACCCAGAAAGAAAAACACCAATACAGTATACTTACACACATATGTGGAATTTAGAAAGATGGTAAAGATAAACCTGTACTCGAGACAGCAAAAGAGACACAGATGTATAGAACGGCCTTTTGGACTCTGTGGGAGAGGGAGAGGGTGGGATGATTTGAGAGAGTAGCAGTGAAACATGTATGGTATCATAAGTGAAACGAATCGCTGATTTAGGTTCGATGCAAGATGCAGGATGGTTGGGACTGATGCACGGGGATAATCCAGAGAGACGGTGTGGCGGGGGGTGAGGGGGCAGTAGGAGTTGGGATTGGGAGTTCATGTACACTCGTGGCTGATTCATATCAATGTATAGCAAAACGAATACAGTATTGTAAAGCAAAACAAACTAAAAAGTAAAAAATTAATGTAAAAAAAGAAAAAAATAAAAAAGCTTGAGAAATAACATAAAAAAAGAAGAAATGTGAAAATTGGAGAATGTAAACTAAATGACGAAGGAACACTGAACAGGAAATAGAGAAGGTGAAACAAACTAGATAAAGTGAAAGATCATCTTATGGTCCAATTGTTTTTAAACATGGCTGCTCATTAGAAACATACATGGAACTTTGGAGAAAAAAGAAAAAAAAAACACAATACTTGGGTATTTTTCAAAAAAAATTCAAGATAATTTAAATATGCATCTGGATTTTAAAACGTGATTGCATGGTTTTCTATTAAATGGTAACTTTGGTGATGTAGGATTCTATTAATTTTTCTGTTGACCAATCAAGCTGCAATGGTATTAAGTGAGTAGTAAGTATATAATCAAGAATGTAAACTAAATGACGAAGGAACACTGAACAGGAAATAGAGAAGGTGAAACAAACTAGATAAAGTGAAAGATCATCTTATGGTCCAATTGTTTTTAAACATGGCTGCTCATTAGAAACATACATGGAACTTTGGAGAAAAAAGAAAAAAAAAACACAATACTTGGGTATTTTTCAAAAAAAATTCAAGATAATTTAAATATGCATCTGGATTTTAAAACGTGATTGCATGGTTTTCTATTAAATGGTAACTTTGGTGATGTAGGATTCTATTAATTTTTCTGTTGACCAATCAAGCTGCAATGGTATTAAGTGAGTAGTAAGTATATAATCACAACAGTAAGAGATGTTTATCAGTTTCCAAGAGTGAACTATTGATAAATGCAGCAACCTGGATGAATCATCAAATGATTATGCTGAGTAAAAAAGGCAAAGCAAGAAGGTCAAGGATTCTACAGTTCTCTATTAGAAGTCTTGAAATTCAAATTTACATGAATGGAGAAAAGAGTAGCTGCTCTTAGTGGTTAAGAATGGTGGTGGGCACATCAGGAAATTCAGTTCAGTTCAGTTCAGTTGCTCAGTCTTGTCCAACTCTTTGTGAGGCAGGAGGTCAGAGTTGGTTATTAAAGGAAAGTATGAGGGATACTGTGGTGATGGAAATGTTCTGTATCTTGACTGTGTCAATGTGAATATCCTGGTTCTGTTATTGTTGTATAACTGTGTTAAATGGTGTAATTAGGAGAAACTGAGTAAAGCATATGAAAGAAATCTGAAGAGTCTTATAAATGCTGATAAATATACAACTATTTCTACAAATTTAAAAATTGTTTGTATTTGTATATACTAATAGTGAAAAATTGAAAATAAAATGAAAAATATCATTTATAATGGCATTCCAAAATAGGAAAAACTTTAGGATAAATTTAATAAAACATAGGCAAGCCAACACACTGAGAATTCAAACTCTTTCTGGCCCAAACAAAGGTAGATCTTTGTCAGACTGTCAGTCTTCTGGATGTCACAGGAAGAAAGCAGAACTAATATGTCTGAAATCAGGGTGATTTTTTCAGAGGATCTATCTTTGTGTAGTTTACTTCTTGTAACTTACTCTCTTTCACACATGTCTAGGCTTCTTTTCAACTGGCATTGCACTTTTCTCTCATTAGCATCTCACTTTAAGGATATTAGAGCACATTCTAAAACATAAAATTCTGCCTTTATTTGGAAATACCATCCTTGCTGACTTTAATCTTCAAAAATCATCACATCTCTGAGCATGAATTTCTATCCTTCCATTCAGCATAAAGTTTATGTATCCTTTTCTGAGTCATGAATAATAGAAAAATGAAACCAAAATATCTTCTTTATCCTCTGGTTGTTTACACTATTAGGGATGTATTAATTCAAGAAGACCAAAAAATCACAATATGACTGATGCCTATCTATCCCAGGAAGCAATGTGGAATTTAGGCAGAAAAGAAAAAACAAATCCTACAAGTGGTGCCTATTGCCTACTGGAAGCTGTCTCTGGCTTTGGGCATCCCATTTATTCAAGGATCTCAGAGTAGCTTGATTTGTTCAGTGATATTATTACATTTATCATTACTACAAAAAGCTAGTGGAGGTGATGGAATTCCAGCTAAGCTACATAAAATCCTAAAAGATGATGCTGTTAATTGTTGCACTCAATGTACCAGCAAATTTTGAAAACTCAGCAGTTCAGTTCAGTTCAGGTCAGTCAATCAGTCGTGTCCGACTCTTTGCAACGCCATGAATCTGGTGGGGGTCGGGATTGGGAGTTCATGTACACTCGTGGCTGATTCATGTCAATGTATAGCAAAACGAATACAGTATTGTAAAGCAAAACAAACTAAAAAATAAAAATTAATTAAAAAAAATAAACCCATTCTGCTCCTTCTATTGTACTATGCTACCACTTTCAGCTTTGGAGAAGGAGATGGCAACCCACTCCAATTTTCGTGCCTGGAGAATCCCAGGGACAGGGGAACCTGGTGGGCTGCTGTTCATGGGGTCGCACAGAGTTGGACACAACTAAAGTGACTTAGCAGCAGCAGCAGCAGCAACCACCCATAAAAACTAAAATTAAAATGACTTAAAAACAAAATCCAGATGCTGAGCTCTTCTCTATCTTCTAAAACTATATCAGAAGGAAATAGTTTTATTTCACTATTTACAAATAAATGTCAAGAATACATTTAACCTAATAATACTTTTAAAAAGAGTCATTAGATGAATAGTATTTTAATTCATCTAGAATATTCTTGCATTAAATGCTTGCTTGTGTCTCTTTTTGCCACTGCAGCATTTTACAAGAGCATGAGGCCTCTTCAAGTGCGGGGACTATGCCTTATTTCTGTTTGCATTCCCAGAAGCCAGCCTAATAGGCATTCATTGAATGTTAGATGAACTGACTGACCTGAGTTCTAGTAAATTTTAATGATATGGAAATGTTTGAGCGAAAAACTGATTTCACCAAGACTCAACTTGGTTGCAGAGGAGACTGCTGTTCTTTGATAAGGAATAGAAATCTTACAAAATAAGGAGAAGTGAGGTCTATGGTCTCTCCAGTGGTGGTTTCTACAGAGAATGATCTGCATTTCAAAGATTTCTGATAATGTAATGCAAATGGTGCTTTAATAAAATAAGTAAATATCTTGAAAAAAGCTAAATTCAATTTAGAATAATGTGGAAAAAATTCTGGACTTTAGAATTCTAAAAACCACTTCATTTCACTGGAGATAACCTAACTGGTGCTGGGTTTCTTTTCCAAGGGCTTCCCTTATAGCTCAGTTGGTAAAGAATCCACTTGCAATGAGGGAGATCAAGTTCAAACCCTCGGTAGGGAAGATCCCCTGGAGAAGGGAACAGCTACCCACTCCAGTATTTTGACCTGGAGAATTTCAGGGGCTTTATAGTCCATGGGGTCACAAAGAGTTGGACATGACTGAGCAAATTTCATTTTCACTCTTCTTTTCTAAAAGGGAGGAAACAGCTTTATAGTCAAACTCTGCCCACTGATAATCCAAATGTTACCATTAATAACATTCATTGTTTAATCAAAAAGTAGACTACTGCTTAGGACTGGAAGGTTGAGTCATTGCCTTCAACATCTTGCCATTTCAAATATTTATAATAAAGTTACTTTTAATAGTGCCACAACTTGCTATTTATAATCAAAGAATGCATATGTGTGTGTGTGTGTGTGTGTGTGTGTGTGTTCTAGTCACTAAGTTGTGTCCAACTCTTTTGTCATCCCATGGACTATAGCCTGGTAGGCTCCTCTGCCCATGAGATTTCCCAGACAAGAATACTGGAGTGGATTGCCATTTCTTTTTCCAGGGGATCTTGCTGACTCAGGGATTGAACCCATGTCTCCTGCATTGGCAGGAAGGTTCTTTACCATTGAGCCACCTTGGAAGTCCATAACTGCAGATTAGAAGTTTCTAAATGTAGGGAAGAAACAGTCTGAGAGACAAACAAACTGCCTGTTAAATTATACCAATATACCCATTACTTACAAAAAATATATGCATTCAACATTTAAATCCTAAATGGCTTCACCTTGCAATGTATAAAGTGAAACTACCATCAGTCAAAATGAACTCATATCCCACGTATGCAGTATAAAATATCTGGAATTTATGTAGCCCAGGGAACACTATTTGAGACATATTGGTCATATGAAAACAGATATAGGAAAGAGGAAGAAAGTGAACAAAAGATAGTTTTCTACAGAATAAAAATATCCTATTATTATATTTCCAAATCACTCTTTTTTTAATATAAAAAACTTTGAAAATTAATCCTAGAGAGGCAGATTCAAAAATTTACAATAATTCCCTGCTTCATAATTCATTATGTAAAATTTTACAGCATTTGGTTTGAAAAAAATCTTCCCAAAAGCATAAACTGCATGCAAATTAGAGTCATATTTAGTTGCAGATTATTTCCCCCAACATTTAATTATGAAAATGTTCAATCATACAGCAAAGTTGAAAGCATTGTAAAGTGAAATCCCATGTACCTACTACCTGGATTCTACCATTACCATGTAACTCCGCTTCCTCTATTACATGTCTAGGCATCTATATGTACCTCCACCCACTCAGTGATCCATCCTGGAGCACTGCAAAGTGGTTTTCAGAATCAGAAAAATTCTCCGTAGATGTTTCTGCATATGCATATGATTAAGTATAGTTCAATATTTACTTTCATTTTATAAAACTTGCATGCAATGAAAAGCAAAAATTGTAACTGTTCATTCTTTGAGTTTTAATAAATGTATATACTTATAAATATCTAAACCCTGCTCAAGATATAAGACATTGAGTGACAGATCATTTTGGAAAGAAAAGAAATATGTGTGTAAGCTTTCTTTTCTTTAAAAAAAATCCAGTATATTAAGAAATTCTAAAGTAAACAAATGATACCATTTTTTCCCTTAACATCGATAATTTTTTTTTTCAATTCCATCACAGCAACTAAATAAAAAGCAGCATGTGACATGATGCCCATGGATTAGTTTGGTTTAGAGCAGGGGATGCTTTGCCAAATGCCAGCAATGCCCAGACCTGCAAGATAAATATAGGACTAAGGTGAGAAAAATACAAAAGGGAGTGGTGGAGACAGCAATCAACACTTTAACATTTAGCTCCAGCCATGTCAGACCTTCAGATCATTCAAAGAAGGCTGGAAATACAGATTTTAAGAACAATATGTTGAATTTCTAAAATGTTAACAGTTAATGTAAAATCTAAACAACCAAGATGTGGTTCAAATTGAGCCTGTAAGTCCTCCCCTCCCCAGTTGCTTGGAGTTTCATGTTATTTCATGACTTGTAGTTCCCTGTAGTAATATACATTATGATCAGTTGTTCTTTGAGTAAACAGGTGAGTCTCAGAATCAAGATTTTAAGGATTTATTTAGCAATGATTTTTTTAAAAATTTAAGATGTGAGCAGTGAGATACATCACATCCTATTATAAGAGATATGAGCATCAAGAGAAACCAGAAGCAAATAGTAATACAGTCAGTTTCTTTCACTCCAGGTAACATAATCATCCTTCAGTATCCACAAGGAACTGGTTCCAGGAGCCACCTCTGAGGATACCAAAATCCAAGGATTCTCAAGTCTCATAGTGGCCCTCCATATCTGCATGTTCCACATCCAAGAATAAACTGGTTAAAAATATATTTATTTTAAAAAATGTGGGATGTTCAGTTCAAACCTGTGTTGATCAAGGGCTAGGCCAAATGTACACCCATATACACTCCCATAAAATGGGTCTGATAATATATATATATATATATATATATATATAATGATGTGTACATATATATATTATGGTGTGTGTGTGTGTATATATATATATATCTCCTCACATAAAATATATATGAAGTATATACAAACGGAGAGAACAATCCATTATTTGGGATTTAAAGGTATGAAACTTTAGCAAGGATTTACCCCAACTTTATATTTAGAGAGATCAATTTTATAATTAAGATATAACATGATGTACAATTTTTGAGTACATTTTGGAGGGGAATGCCCTCATTACATGAGGAGGGTCCTCCCTACTAAAAGAATTTGTAAGTGCTGCACAATGCAACATGGAACAGGAAGAGACTTCTTATACGGTTGGCAGATCATTATCATATAAGAAAGTGAAATCTAGATGAAGCATAAAAAATGTGAGCTTATTATAGAGTGTTCAGAGATTTTGTCTGATTTTCTTTCCTTGAGCCCCTCTGAAGAGAGAGTAGGGCTGGGAAAGTTAAAGAACCTATCTCTTGCTAACCCTTCAAGGGGCTGATGTGAGGTGGTACTAATGCACCTTGACATAGGATTTTCCTGCTCAGGAGTTCAAAACCGGGATTACGACAACATAACCGACCAAGCAACATCTCTGTCTTTTGTTACCCATCATGCCAGTTTCAGAAAAGTCAGTCAGTATAACGTTTCAATCATGAACTGGCAGAATCTGCTTTTTTTACACCTGTCAACACTGAAGGTAATTGTGCTCCCAGGGCCATCCCACTGAAAGAAATATATGGAAATTAGAAATATACCGCATTTTCAGGAAACTGCCAGCTTCTGGGTGCCTTTGTGAACTCCCCTTCTTTTCCGTTTAATATAAAAATAGAAAGGGAAGGACAGAGAAAGGGGAGGTTAGAAGCACACAGTAAAATATGTTCAGCTGTCTATATTATCACATCGAAGCTTCCACTGCTTCTTGCCTCGACATAAACACTTCATAGTCTCCAATTATATTAATTGCTCATGTGGTAAAACACCATCTGGGTGAGAACCATAACCAAGTTCTTAGACAAGACAAACTTGAAAATGTCCTGTACGTAAACAAGGGCAATATGAAGATACCGTCCCATCATTTTCCTGGTTTAGAATTTCTGTTGCTATTTGTTGTTCAGCTGCGAAGTCGTGTCCGACTCTTCGCAACCCGCCAGGCTTCCCTGTCCTTCAATAGCTCCCAGAGTTTGCTCAAACTCATATCCATTTAGAATTTTATTTTGAATAAATTGGGATTCTTTTGAAAGTCTACACTCAGCTCAGATAAATATTAAAACTATGACTCTGTTAGTAATTAGGAGTACTAACATGACAACTTGTTCTTTAAAATGTATGTGAAGATCCAGTATTCCAGATAACTGAATCTGAACCATAATTATCTGTGAGTTATCAAAAGCTACTAGGACCTTTAAAAGAATTGTAAGACAGCTTCCCGATGATGAAAGAGCAAGACGTTCATGTGTGAAGCAGGTTCCTAACATCCAGAAACTGGCAATGGCAGTCTTTATGTCTAATCCTTCGTCCCAGCCCACCTCCACTCCATTAACCAGCAGGAACAAGCGAGTCACATCTTACCAAAACTTACAGTCTCTGCATTTGAGGAAGAGCAAGACAAAAGGTCCCAATCTCTCAAAAAGAAAGCGAAGCAACCTAACAACATACCAGCAGTGTTGTTTTTCAGTTTCCAAAGCTTGTAAGAATAATTTATGGTACACATGCCAAATGTATTTTATTAATTCTCTTTAAAGTTAATACTAGGGAAAATTGGATATAACTCCTTTTTTCTGATGAAGCATTTTCTAAAATATCTCAATGGTGTGAGTGCTGATATATCTGTCTGTGCAAAAATAGGCCCAGTTTCGAAGAGCACCCACTGCTACTCACTGAGGGCTTTTACCTTGCCCTCCTTCCCTAAATGTGGGATCAAATCATTTTCATACAAGTTACTCCCTCACTCCCTCCTATACTCTCTTCTTCCATCACCAGCCCACCTCCTCCCGGCCCCTGGGTGAGCAAGAGTCAAGGAAGAACGGAGGGGGAGGAGATTTGTTACATTTTGTATCTGATTACCTAAATTTGGTCAGGTGAGCTAAAAGAACTGAGAAGGCAAAGGCACCCACTCCAGGACTCTTGCCTGGCAAATCCCATGGACGGAGGAGCCAGTAGGCTGCAGTCCATGGGGCCACTAGGAGTAGGACACAACTGAGCGACTTCACTTTCACTTTTCACTTTCATGCACTGGAGAAGGAAATGGCAGCCCACTCCAGTGTTCTTGCCTGGAGAATCCCACCAGGCTCTGCCGTCCATGGGGTTGCACAGACTCGGACACAACTGAAGTGATTTAGCAGCAGCAGCAGCAGCAAGCTAAAAGAAGTGTCACCCTGCATGTGTGGGTACTCTGCTCTGCAGAGTTATGTCCCCTTCTCCTCCCTAGGTGAAACAGAACAGTGGAAATTTGGCAGGGAAAATGTGTTTGGCTCAAAATATTACACAAATGGAACAGGAAGTTCTGGGCATTAGGGATCCAGCAGTGAAACAAGACATACCAAGTCCCAGCGCACACAGAACTTCCACTTGGAGGGAGGCTGAGGTCAGGGAAGCAGGGAACAAACATGTGGACTCAGAATACAGGAGATAATCTTTCAGACTGTGATACATGCTATGAAGAAAAGTGAGGAGGGTTACAGATGGCGATGCCTAGTGAGGGAGGGGGCCAGTCAGCAGAGGAAGTACCTTCTGAGCTGACAGCTGGACGACAGCAGGGCCAGCTAGGTGAGGGCGCAGCAGGGAAGAGAATCCTGGCAGGGGCAGCGGGGAGGGGACACTGGCATCTTGAGGAGGGAGGCAGCTCCCAGTGAGCCTGGACCAGGAAGTAGGCCAGTGCACACGGAGCTGAGCATGGAGCTGAGCAAGGTGCAGGCACCGCGGCAGGAGGCGAGGGCTGAGGGGCGCGCAGGAGCAGTCTCAGAGGCAGCTGAGCCAGACCGACAGCACGGGCTTTGCTCTCAGTGCTCTGGGACCCCATTTGAGGGTTTAGGCAGGGGTGGTAGTGTTATCTGATTTGTGTGTTTTAAATATTGCTTTGGATGCCGCATGGAGAATGGTCAATTCTGAGGCCATCTGACACAGATGCCCAGAGATCTGAGCTCCACTTGTACATACCCTTAATCTGCTCATTAAAATACCCTTTCTGGGGGGTGACTCACTCTCCTTGCCCTCACCCTTGTTTCCTAAGAGTATCAAATAATCTACCATATCCTGAGAGTCCCTTGGATTACAAGATCAAACCAGTCAATCCTAAAGGAAACCAAACCTGAATATCCACTGGAAGGACTGATGCTGAAGCTGAAACTCCAATACTTTGGCCAGCTGATGCGAAGAACCAACTCATTGGAAAATACCCTGATGCTGGGAAAGTTTGAAGGCAGGAGGAGAAGGGGATGACAGAGGACGAGATGGTTGGCATCACTGATTGAAAGGACATGAATTTGAGCAAGTTCCGAGAGATGGTGAAGGACAGGAAAGCCTGGCATGCTGCAGTCCGTGGGGTCACAAAGAATCAGGCATGGCTGGGTGGCTAAACAACAACTGTATTCAAGTCATTGTCTCAGGTTGTATTTTTGGAAGAACCCAAACTAGGACACCACTAAATCACTTCTAAACATCTCAGTACTCAGCTGAGCTCCCTTCCATGGGGCAGCAGAATTTCCCAGCCATTTTCCCAGGGTCAATCCAGGAGTGACAGTAGAGCAGACAGAAAATGGGAGTAGGGAGAGAAAGCTTATCATATGCAGGAGGTGCTCTAAGTCACATCAGGGCCAAGAAGACACCCAGACCACGTCCGACTAGAACCACAGTCACACAGATAGGCACTTTCATAAGAAGAATGTATAAAATGTCTGTGACATTAATTATAATATGACTCAAAAATTTGACAGAATTCAGTTAAAAACTGAACATGCTGAGACAGGCACTGGCATGAAGCCCCAACCTAGTCAGATGTACATCCTGATTTATTGCAGATGGGCACCAAATCATTTTGCCAATCTGGATGTTCCCAATAAGGTTTCACAAATAGATCTGCTATCCAACAATCTCTGCCTTCAAAAGAGGCACAAATAAAAGAAATGAAACTTAATTCACACACACACACACACCAAGGTTAAACCCAGTTACTTTAGATTTTATAAGAAGTTAATAATAATTCTATTATTTTGCTACTAAAGAACTTGCATTTAGATATTTCATACTTATTTATAAAGGTAATCTTTCCCAAAAAAGAATAAAATAAATAATTACCAGCTCTTTTACATATGGTCTCTACATCCCCAATTATCATATACTATCTTTATAATATGGCTAATATGAAACTAAGTTCAATTCTCTTCTGCTCATATTATGAAGTTGACTTCATTCTTCTGTACTCAAAGAAATCCTCTACTTGAGACATGAAAGTTTAAAAGTATTGGCCAAATTCCAACATTAATGGTTAGTGAATTTTTAAAGAAATGTAAACAGGAACAGAGAATTATTTTATATTAAGTGAGAATTACCAAAAGTCTATACTCCATATATACATGTTGCTGAAAACTATGGAAAAATTCTCTGTGAGAGCTCTGTGAAACTATAGGTGATTTCTCCCAATGACAAATAGTTTAAGAGATTTTACTCTAAGATTTGCTGTGCTCCAGCTTTTGTGTTGTGAAGCCATGACATGTTTCTCTCCAACAAACAAGAGAACTATTTCTATCAGATTGAAACTACTTCATATGTTCTAATAAGTAAACACTACTCTATAAACAAAGAATTACATTAGTACTAATCTTACTACTTCCTATCTATAAAGATGGGTATGATTAAACAATAAAAAAAAACTCCCACAAATGCAATTCTAGAATACCTTTTTAGGACACAATATGATAAGTTTAACCCTCCAGGCTTAAGGCTGTTGGTATAATTTATTTTAGTACTACCTGGTCGTTTCGTGCAAGGAAAGTAAGGGTTGTGCAAAGTCACTGGCAGCTAAGGGAAGATGCTGGAGAGACCTCATTGTCTAATTAATTCTTGCTGCTTCTTCTTCACTAATTTCTTCAAGACTTCAGTGACTTTTAAGTCATAACTTCCTAGATACCTAAACAAACCAATGCTCAAGTCTTTGACAAGACACTTCCTAGGTAAAGCAGGTTACTCTTATAAAGCATGCGTGGGTGCTCAGTTGCTAAGCCACATCTGAATACTTTTGTGACCCCAAGGACTGTAGCCCACCAGGCTCCTATGTCCATCGGGCTATCCTGGCATACTGGAGTGGGAATCTTCCAGACGCAGGAACTGAATCCATGTTCCCCATAGCTCTTGCATTGACAGGGCAGATTCTTTATCACTGCACCACTTGGAAAGCCCACCTTAATAAAGATACCTAATTCAAGAGCATAGTGGCTTAATTTTAAATTCAGAAAGGACGCTGGGGGTTCTTTTAACCCTCCAAACGTAATGGTACTCTGAGATGAAATCATTCACTTTCTGTTTACATATTTCTAATGAAGACATATTCGCTAGCTCCCAAGGGGGTATCATTCCATTTTTGGATGATTTTGGTTGTTAAAAAGCTCTTTCTAATAATAAGTCAAAACTCTCCTCCCTGCCTCTTTTATCTATTGGCCTTTATTGTTTCTCCAGAGATAACAGAACATAATCTCATTGCTCTGTTTAGTAATTGTCTCATGTATCTCTTTCAAAATCCTCTCGTCTCTCTCTTCCATTAATTAACTTTGGGCCCTTGGAGCATGAATAAATTATTTTAATTGTTTTGGACATTGAGGGCCTAGCACAAAGTAGATGCTCAAAAAATGTATGCTGAAAAAAGAGCAATCTCCACGTTCTTCTAAAAAATATATATGAAGACATTCTTGATCAACAGGATTACCCATTGGCTCCCATTCATATGTAATATCCATTATTAAGCATAGCAAATTCACTTTTCTATATTTATATAAAATTTTATGTCATTGGAGGAAAATAGGAGAATGGATAAAACAAAAGTGAGAACATACCATATGTTTAAAATTGAACATCAGAATACCTACAATTTTTAAAATTTACCATATTTGAAACAAAACTTAAGCCAGAGAATAAAAATACAACTACAAGATCTTGAAAACACTCTCAATTTCCCACATGATCTTTACCACTTAGTTCCTCTTTGCTTAGAACCCAATTTGAAGAGGATGAAACCACCCTTGAGGATAAAGCAAAAATCTAACTTGACAGTGCTGTCCTTTCTGTGCTTTGGACTTTGTTTGTTGGAGCTCCAGTCAATCCTCAAGAAACACATGTATAATTTATAATTTAATTTTTTTTAAAAAGAACTGAATTTCTTGCTTCTTCAACAGATATTTGTTGAAAACAGATGATGAGAATTGTAAACAGCAACTCTCTTGCAGGGAAAGATCTAATATCACAGATATTGACCATCAAATTAGTACATGGCACATTTAAGAACCTTTAAGGTAGTTGCTCGGAGAAGGCAGTGGCACCCCACTCCAGTACTCTTGCCTGGAAAATCCCATGGACGGAGGAACCTGGTGGGCTGCAGTCCATGGGGTCACTAAGAGTCGGACATGACTGAGCGACTTCACTTTCACTTTTCACTTTCATGCTTTGGAGAAGGAAATGGCAACCCACTCCAGTGTTCTTGCCTGGAGAATCCCAGGGATGGGAGCCTTGTGGGCTACTGTCTGTGGGGTCGCACAGAGTTGGACACGACTGAAGCGACTTAGCAGCAAGGTAGTTGCTGTTGCTTCAAACTACAGTGTATATATGTTGACACATTACACTATGTCCAAACACAGGTAAGAAGACTCTCAACTTAAATTCTTTACCTTTACTGCAAGGCAAACTATGACTTCTACTAGGACTTCCAATGAAAATATCTGCAAAAAAGTGAATAGTTATTCTGGCAAAGGAGATATGTAGCAGGATGTGAGAGTTTTAAAACAATATTATTTGAGGTTAAAGGTGAAAGAGAATCTCATAATATGATCAGATGTTTAGGAACAAGGTATGAATGCATTTTACTTCCCTTTCCACTCTTTTTTTTTTCCTTCTTCCAATATCAAATGATTCACCATCTGGTCTACCATAAAGCTAAAGCTAGCATTTATTTCCCATAAATTTGTGAGAGTCTTAATAATCAAGAAACTACAGATATATAATTGTAAGCCATGTGAATGACTACACGTCCTTTATAGGTTAAATACAACTTTACATTTTTTGGTCCCTTCCACAAGACAGAAGTTCTTGATACCACAAGCTCAGCACACACATCAGTAGTCTCTGCTACAAAGGCCTAATTACAATACATCAACCAGATCCGAACCTTCAAGTCCACATCAATAATTCAGCATTATATGCAGTAAATTTAAGCAGACATGAAGTGATTGACATTCTAAGAAAATACCAGCGGCACATATTTGAGCAACAGGTGTTCAGGTCACTGTACTTGCAGCATGTACTCTCTTAATCAAGAGGAAGCACATTAGAAAAACAAAACAAAACCTACTAATGAAAACCAACTTGTCCAAATATTGAAAGGGTACGCATGACCTCAATGACATGGTACATAGAGATACTAATTGTTTATTATACTGTAAACATTCTACACTAAAATTTTTGAGTTATAAGAGGTTGTTTTTTGCATAAAACGTCAAAGCAACACATCTTAGAATATCTTGATTTTAAAATCACTAAATTATTATTGTTCTTTAGAATAAGTCAGGGTTACCTCTGGTGACACCATGATAAAGAACCTGCCTGCCAATGCAGGAGACACAGGAGACATAGGTTCAGTTCCTAAGTTGGGAAGCTCTGCTGGAGGAAGAAATGGCAACCCACCCCAGTATTCTTGCCTATAAACTTTTATGGACAGAGGGTGGGCTACAGTCCATGGGTTCATGGAGTTGGACACGACTGAGCAAATGACCATGCATGCATGTGGGCACCTAGCAGGGTCTAAGGGAATGTCCATTCAATGAAGAAAGTAATGATTCTACAATGAGCACAAACTGAAATCATCACATCAAGAAACAAAAATTAACTGGGATAGGTCCATACAGTGAACGTGGAGTCTTGAGAGGAACCTTTAGTAAGAAACCAAGGCACAGCTTTTATAAGGCCAGCTGGAAAACAGGAAATCTGGGCAAGGAGCTGTAACTTTCAACCAGACTTGAGTGGCTCCTCAACCTCCTGCCAAAGAGGCAGCCTCTTGTGGGTGGTTCTGTGTCTGGAGCTCATGACTATAGCTGGGGCAGGCCATTTACCTTCTCTGAGCCATTCAGCTCACCACCTGGCTCTGAGGATCACAAACGAGAGCATTTGGTAAACTATAGGCAACGTATACGTAACATCTTCATAACTGGTTCTACCACTGGGGGTGGGGGAAGCTGCTATATTCATTTCTAGACCTATTGCAACAAGTTACTATAAACTTGGTGGGCTAAAACAACAATTTATCATGTCACAGTTCTGGAGGCAGACATCTGAAATCAAGATGCCAGCAGGCCCATGTTTCCCCATGGGCTCCAGGAAACAACCTTTCCTTGCTTTTCTAGGCTTTGGTGCCTCCAGACATTCCTTCACTTGGGGATACATGACTCCTATCTCTGTCTCCATGTTACATGGTCTTCTTTTCTGGGTGTCCCTGTGTCTCAGATCTCCCTCTGACTTTACACCCATCCTAAAGCTGGGAGATATCATCTCTTGATCCTTAACTTTATTTGCAAAGACCCTTTCTCCAAACAAGTTCACCCTCACAGGTTCCAGAGAACACACTGTTTTGAGGGTGCAACATTGAACTCACTATCCTTTTCCTTCCCTTCTGCTCCTATGTTCTCTGTTCCTAAACTGCAAATGGAACATGAAATGATTTCCAGAGCTTTCATTTAGTTTTGGCTAACTGGTTTGTATTTCAGGGAAAATAAAAATGGAAAATAACAAAAATGCTGTGGAGAAAATACCCTGTCAAGCAAGTATACACAGTGATTATTATGATTATGTTATTATCAACTACCTTTTGCTACTGGGATGCACAAGTTTGTTCCTCTAGAATGTGATATCTGTAGGAGTTAAGTGATGCATAACCTGCTGATTTGAAGAGCAATTCTCTTACTTTTAGATTTAATAATTGCTATTCTGTTATGTATGGCATAAATGAGAAAATTTAAAACACACTTAAAAATTGAAGATAAATTGCATTTCAGAACTCTTAATCAGCTTGGAAGTTTGGAAGGATACCAGCATTTAAACCAGTGCTGTAACATCAAAATGTACTCAGCTAACAATTAGAGCTAATATTCTTAATGTAAGGTTTCAACTCTTAAGCTGTTCTAAGTAAGCATCAAAACAAATTCTGCAGGTGAGAACGTCTATTTTTGGAGCTATTAAAATCAGCAGAATATTTGAATGTAAGCAGGGTGCAGGGAAACAGCTCACTATAACACACGGATAAATCACACGGTTTTAGAAATGATTCCTTTTGAGAGCTGAGTAAAAAATATGGAATGGCTGCTCCTGTCTAACAAAACAATTTCCAGTAGTTTTGCATGCTTTCTGATATTTCTGCTTTTGATCCTGTCTTTATGGATATAAAGGAATGTGGCAGCTGCTGTCCGTCCTCAGCCCACATCCCTAGAGCCTCATCTCTTCCCTGGGATGCCTAATTTCCAGGATCTACCTCTCGACCTGAAAGCTTTCCCACAAGCTGCAAAAAGTCACATCACAAGGGGCCTGGGGATGTTCACACAATCTCCTGAATTTCTCAACAGATGACTGACAGAGATTGGGGTGCAAATACCTCAGGTCCCTTACTCCTTATGCCATGACTCAGAGTCTAAATCATTTTCCAGACTGTCCCTATGGCTTCTGTCACCCACAGTCATAACTGTTTTGATAATATATCCCTTGAGGTTATTAGGATAATGTATCCGGTCCCATCACTTCATGGCAAATAGATGGTGAAACAATGGAAACAGTGTCAGACTTTATTTTCTTGGACTCCAAAATCACTGCAGATGGTGACTGCAGCCATGATATTAAAAGATGCTTGCTCCTTGGAAGAAAAGCTATGACCAACCTAGACAGCATATTCAAAAGCAGAGACATTATTTTGCTGCCAAAGGGCCATCTAGTCAAAGCTATGGTTTTTCCAGTAGTCATGTAAGGATGTGAGAGTTGGACTATAAAGATATATGAGCTCCAAAGAATTGATGCTTTTGAACTGTGGTGTTGGAGAAGACTCTTGAGAGTCCCTTGGACTGCAAGGATATCAAACCAGTCAATCCTAAAGGAAATCATCCCTGAATATTTATCAGAAGGACTGATGCTGAAGCTGAAACTCCAATACTTTGGCCACCTGATGTGAACAACTGACTCACTGGAAAAGACCCTGATTCTGGGGAAAAGTGAAGGCAGGAGGAGAAGGGGACAAAACAGGATGAGATGGTTAGATGGCATCACCAACTCAATGGACACGAGTTTGAGCAAGCTCTGGGAGTTGATAATGGATGGGGAGGCCTGGCATGTTGCAGTTCATGGGGTAACAAAGAGTCAGACATGACTGAGCAACTGAACTGACTGATAGGTCCATTTAGGCTGCCTTCCCTTTCCTGAATCCCTGGATCAGGTTCTATTATTCAATGGACATGAGATTGAGCAAACTCCATGAGATAATGAAGGATAGGGAAGCCTGGGGTGCTGCAGTCCACACAGTCACAAATACTCATACACAACGGACCGACTGAAAGAACAACCACCTTCAAAAACAAACTACTTACACTCAAACCTGTCTGGGAGTCTGCTTCTGAGGCAATCCACCAAAAAACAGGGAACAAGGAACATTACTATCTTTCAAAAATAAAATAAAAACCTCTTTGCTTTAAAATGATCTCAAAAGTGAATCTTTCTAAAACCACTGCCACATGGTACATATGGACGTACCAACACTGAAAATGATAACTCATAATTGCAGAGTCCTGTGGCAGGCAGTGCTCATTAATGAAAAGGCATGTCCTGACCTGTTCTTCTTTCACCAGATTCCCAATTTCACTCAAGCACTGAATGCCTATGTGCCTCTAGGTAATCCAACTCCTCCACAGGTCCATGGAGCAAACCAGTTAATGTTACTGATCATGTTCCTTTCATTTCCATTCTCTCAGACTGCTTAGGTATGGACAGAAGATGTACTTCTGGCTGATAGGACCTGAACAGTAAAAGTTTAATGGGAAGCTTCCAAGAATTTTATCTCAATCTTTAAAAAGGATACAGAGAGGAGTCATTCTCTCCCCTAGCCTGTAAATATTGTGTAAGGAGTTGGTAAAGAAGTTAGAGTAGCTTTATCACAAGCATGAACTGACCAGCCGGAAGACAATTACAACAGGCTAAGGGTGGTTGGGCAGCAAGATAAAAGTAAAGTTGGATTTTTTTATATCTTCCAACAATTGAATTGACTAATCCTGGAAGAGCCATATCTCTGGACTTGGGATGTGAAATAATAAATCTCCTTTTGTTTAATCTCTTGATCTTCTATTAATTACAGCCTAAAACTAATAAAAAAATTTTTTTTCATTATGCAAAATGCTTTCACATAGAGTATCTCACCCTTCTAGGTAAGGACAACCTATTAGTTCCTATACAGATCTCTCTGCCACAAATGCATTTAATGCTCTTTCCTGAGAAGTCACTGAAAACGGGAACTGAATAAATATAATTGGTTACAACTATTGTACATGACAGAAAAAGATAGAGGAGGGAAAATTAACAAAAACCCAGGAGATAATCTGTGCTCCAGTGACTGTTATATAAGATCCATTCTCATACACCTGCCTCGGAGGTTGGTATAGGAGTCAAATGAGACGATACACACACAGGTTTTACCAAGAGCTTGTTAGATTTCTTTGTAACTGCTGATTATTCCTTGCTACTGGATCAGAGAAGAGGGCTCAATCAGCTTTAAGTAATGATCAACATCTGTTTTCTGGGCAACAGAAAAATCAACTGACTCTTGAAATAATCCACAAGCAAAGTGAAGGGGTGTTGGAATGAAAAAAAAAAAAAGGTATTTCACGGAGAAGAAGCAGTGCAACAAAGGCAAATGGGTAAGAAAGAACAGGATGTGAGGGAGGAGCTATTAGCAAGTGAGGCTACGGAAATTACTAGGCTGATTGGTGAACAAAGAGGCTAAAAATGCAGATGGGGCTAGATTATGAACTTTGTAGTCTATATCAAGAATTACAGGCTTTATTCTGAGGGACAGTCGCATTATTAAAGGTCAGATTGTATCTTACATTCAGACTGAATAAGATTATGCAAAATGTTTGTTCATATCATAGTGATGGCTAGTGAGGATGGAATTGAGAAAGATAGGGCTAAAGGGAAGCTCACCACCTTTTCCCAAAATCAAATCCTTTCTGTGCAAACCAGGCTGCTTGTTTTACTCAGTCTTCCTAAAGACACTTTTTAATCAGCCCTTTTTCCTGAATCATAATGATGGGATAATTGCCCCATAAGTGGACATGGAAAATAATACTAAATTTAGGGGCATTCATTTATTTCAGAACAGAGTGTCATCAAACCTCACAAACTCAGTTGTTGAACCACATGTGAAAACATTAGGACATTCTGGGATGTGTCTAACAGATCATTAAGAATTGCTTTTTCAAAACATGTACTATTTCTTAGCTATTTTAATGAAAATCACAGAAAATGAAACTGCTGAAACATGGTTTCACAAAGCACAGTGTGAGTCATTGTCCCCAGAGCATTCTTTCTATAGAAATGGCATGTTAGCATATTTTCCTATAATGTTAATGTAATCCATTGATGTATATTTTATTTGTGGTTTTCAGATTGTTCTCTAGAAGCTTTTTTTCTTTTAATGCCTATGCAATCAGACTTGGTTTTAAGCATATTCTGGAAAACTAGCTGATGTAAGTTGTCAATGTATGCGAAAGGATGAGCTGAAAATTGTAATCTGAAAAGAAATATAAATCAGACTTGAAAGACTTCTTGTCTATTAAGAGAAAATTTCAGCCCCAAACACTCAGGATAGTTGACAGTTTAATTTAAAACATATAGGCAAGACAAGATGTCTGCCTTGATTTACTAATGCTTTTTTATTTTTAACTAAAGAAAAAAAAGTCTAAGTGTGAATGAGCAGAATGTACATGAAATTCTGAAAGATAACACTGGATCTTCATAAAGTCAGTATGCTCTCAAAATAGTTATATCTTCTGCAGTGTCAGAATTTGTGTCATTTTTATCCATCCTATTTTAACTGATAAGTAAAAGAAAGATAACGAGAAAGGGAACCAGGATTTAGAGACAGGTGAAAAAATGTCTTTTCTATGCAATTTAAGTTCTAAAAGAGTCACGACAGAGTTGAGGGAAACACAAAAAAACACTAATTTCACAGTCATTCTGGTGACTTTCATTGCATCTGTATAGTACTCTAAGCTATGCACGATATCTGATTACAACCATCATGGCAGCAGAAATGCTACTTTTTGTTTATTCGTTTGTTTGTTTTAAGAATCAGCATCCTACCTTCAGTCTTAGTCATCACCTTGTACTTAGAAATCAATTTTGTGGTAAATTTTTCTCCCATCCCCCTTAAGCCCCTTCAAACCTCAAAGATCATGATCACAAGAAGGGTAGAGGTATTTAGCCTAGGAATCAACACTGGAGAAGGCAATGGCACCCCACTCCAGTACTCTTGCCTGGAAAATCCCCATGGACAGAGGAGCCTGGTGGGCTGCAATTGATGGGGTCGCTAAGAGTCGGACACAACTGAGAGACTTCACTTTCACGCATTGGAGAAGGAAATGGAAACCCACTCCAGTGATCTTGCCTGGAGAATCCCAGGGACGGGGGAGCCTGGTGGGACGCCATCTGTGGGGTCAACAGAATCGGACATGACTGAAGTGACTTTGCAGCAGCAGCAGCAGTAATCAACATGGAGTCAACATCTTTCTGTTGATCCACTGAATGGAAGTCAGCAGGAACAGGAGAACATTACAGGTAACTTGAAATTAATGTGACTATATGGTTTATTTGACATATTTATTTATCACACTCTAGACATGCAAACGATCTAAAAAGTTATTTGAAGTGCTTTAACATCCAACTGTCCTAACTAATATGTCTAAATGCCATTAAAAATGCAGAATAGTGTATGGCACCTCACTAAAATTGTTCATAACCTAAAAAAAGGCACAGGAATAATGTAAAATATGGCCAGGTACAAGCAACCATAAGGCATTGAAGAAAGTTGTCAATTACACAGTATGACAAGCTTGGACCTGAATCTAACTTAGTCATTAACTCATTGTGTATCTTTCAGCTCTTCACTCTTCTTCTCTGTGACTTACCTTCCTCATCTATAACATGAAAATAATGTTTGAATTACAGTAAAGTTATGAAAAATAATGATAATGTATTGAATAGTGCAGTACCAGCTACATGGTGGGTGCTTAATAAACATTAATGATCATCATTATCATTGCTGTATTCAACATTTTACAACTGAATGTGTTTAAATGACAAACAGCAAAAAGTGTTTCAATTCAGTTCAGTTCAGTCGCTCAGTTGTGTTCGACTCTTTGCAACTCCATGAATCGCAGCACACCAGGCCTCCCTGTCCATCACCAACTCCTGGAGTTCACTCAGACTCACGTCCATCGAGTTAGTGATGCCATCCAGCCATCTCATCCTCGGTCGTCCCCTTCTCCTCCTGCCCCCAATCGCTCCCAGCATCAGTCTTTTCCAATGAGTCAACCCTTCGCATGAGGTGGCCAAAGTACTGGAGTTTCAGCTTCAGCATCAGTCCCTCCAAAGAACATCCAGGACTGATCTTCTTTAGGACGGACTGGTTGGATCTCCTTGCAGTCCAAGGGACTCTCAAGAGTC
>SJXQ01013024.1:0-101026 GCA_006408695.1 Aepyceros melampus | reverse complement strand
CCTCAGATATGCAGATGACCTGACCCTTATGGCAGAAGGTGAAGAACTAAAGAGCCTCTAGATTAAAGTGAAAGAGGAGAGTGAAAAAGTTGGCTTAAAGCTCAACATTCAGAAAATGAAGATCATGGCATCTGGTCCCATCACTTCATGGGAAATAGATGGGGAAACAGTGAAAACAGTGTCAGACTTTATTTTTGGGGGCTCCAAAATCACTGCAGATGGTGACTGCAGCCATGAAATTGAAAGATGCTTACTCCTTGGAAGGAAAGTTATGACCAACCTAGATAGCATATTCAAAAGCAGAGACATTACTTTGCCAACAAAGATTTGTCTAGTCAAGGCTATGGTTTTTCCAGTGGTCATGTATGGATGTGAGAGTTGGACTGTGAAGAAAGCTGAGTACAGAAGAATTGATGCTCATGAACTGTGATGTTGGAGAAGACTCTTGAGAGTCCCTTGGACTGCAAGGAGATCCAACCAGTCCATCCTAGAGGAGATCAGTCCTGGGTGTTCATTGGAAGGACTGATGTTGAAGGTGAAACTCCAATACTTTGGCCACCTGATGCGAAGAGCTGATTCATTTGAAAAGACCATGATACTGAGAAAGATTGAGGGCAGGAGGAGAAGGGGACGACAGAGGATGAGATGGTTGGATGGCATCACCTACTCAATGGACATGGATTTGGGTGGACTCCGGGGGTTCGTGATGGACAGGGAGGCGTGGCATGCTGCGGTTCATGGGGTCACAAAGAGTCAGACATGACTGAGCGACTGAACTGTACTGAATTGATTAATGTAGTATTACTATATCTGCCTGCAATGCAGGATACACAGAAGACAGGGTTTGATCTCTGGGTAGGGGAGACCCCCTGGAGGAGGGTATGGTGACCCACTCCAGTATTCTTGCCTGAGAATCCCATGGACAGGGAGCAGAAGCCTGGTGGGCTACAGTCCATAGGGTCATAAAGAATAGGACATGACTGAAGTGACTAAGCACACACATTAGTATAGGGCCTGTGCTCAGTCACCCAGTCATGTCCAACTCTTTTCAACCCTATGGACTGTAGCCCACCAGGCTGCCCTGTCCATGGGATTCTCCCAGCAAGAATACTGAAATGGGCTGCCATTTTCTCCTCCAGCAGATATCCCTGACCCAGAGCTCAAACCCTCATCTCCTCTGTCTCCTGCATTTCAGGTAGGTTCTTTATCACTGAGCCATCAGGGAAGCCCCAGTATGTTGCCTGGCATAGGGTAAATGAACTATAAATGTTACCTACTATTAATAGCTTAATCTTCTATTCCCATTCACTGACTCTCCCACTTCCAAAAAAAGATGAATTTGCAAAGAATAAAGACATTGATAAAGCAAGCTAAGGTCAGAGAATAGGCACCCAAGGGCGTAAGCTTTAGAAACTATAGAAGCTTTTTCTCCAGTGCATATTTTATGCAAATTGAGGGTGACAATGAACTTGCTTAAGGTGACAAAGCACATGTTTGAAAAGATACATGGAAGAGATGGTATTATGAGAAAGAAAAGCATAAGCTATTTGGCTTGGGGGGAAAAAAGGGAAGTATGCAATCCACTTTTATAAATCTCTGCTTCATAGGGCATGATGGAAATCCTCTCTAGGACCTCTCTGGAAATCTTCAGTAGAACCTAAACTGTAGTGTGTGAGTTTGTGAGTGTGTGTGGTGCTCCTATCCTGCTTAAGGCTGGCCCTGGGTTGAAGAGGAAAGATACTTCTGGAGGAGAGAATGGAGAGAGGGAGGGACTGATCACAACAAGATCCATAAATAAAACAAGACAAAGCAAAGCAAAAGCACATCATTAGAGGCAGAAAATAGGAAAGCTGAAGGCATAATGGGAGCAGAAAAAGGGAGACTAGTCAGCTTTACATGGAGAGGTCAGGAAAGGTTATACATAGTAGGTAGCATTTGAACTAAGTCACAAAGAATGGGTAGTTCACCAGGGAAGATGGTGGGATGGGTGCGAGGACTAAGGGATCCCCATGCAGAGGTTCATTAATTCTGTCAAACAAAACTAGTTCAACTCATCTGGAGAAGTTGTAGAGGAAGCAAGACAGAACTCGAACAATATAGAATCTTGAGCTCTTATATAAGGATAAAATCCAGCCAAGAATGGCAAATCACAGTTAGTCAGCTTTACATGGAGAGGTCAGGAAAGGTTATACATAGTAGGTAGCATTTGAACTAAGTCACAAAGAATGGGTAGTTCACCAGGGAAGATGGTGGGATGGGTGCGAGGACTAAGGGATCCCCATGCAGAGGTTCATTAATTCTGTCAAACAAAACTAGTTCAACTCATCTGGAGAAGTTGTAGAGGAAGCAAGACAGAACTCGAACAATATAGAATCTTGAGCTCTTATATAAGGATAAAATCCAGCCAAGAATGGCAAATCACAGTAAAGGAACTTACTTCTCTTGAATTTTCTTTCTTTTTTGTTATTTTTGTTGGATTCCAAAAGAAGGCAGTGCATATAAGTTGACTTTACACGCAACTGACACTATCTTTTAAAAGAAGTTTCCTAGGACTTCCCTGGTGCTCCAGGGGTTAAGACTTTGCCTTCTGATGCAGGGGGTGCAGGTTTGATACCTGGTCGGTGAGCTAAAATCCCATATGCCTTGGGGCCAAAAAAAAAGCATAAAACAGAAGCAATATTGTAACAAATTCAATAAAGTCTTTAAAGATGATTCACATTTAAAAAGTCCTTTAAAAAATTAGAATAAAATAAAAGAAGTCTCCTGTTTGTGTACTTCTTTGTTATTCTAGGTTCTAGCAACCTACTTATAGATTCCGATCTCTTCATTCCCTACAGTGTTGGATACCTAAGAGTTTCAGGAATAAACAGATCACCAACCAATGGAACTGTTATTTGATTTCCTAAATATATTCCATTAAAACCAATGGATCTTGACCCTAGAAAAGGCCTCCTCATCTCTGCTTTCTGGTAGAAATGGGAAATTTTCTAGAATTGCAATAAACATCTCTTTGGGTAAAACATTTTAGTGATTAACAATTCACATTGCTATGCTTTTCTTTGTCATACTTGGTAGGTTTAGTCATTTCCCTTATCTCTAGTGACGAAGATCAAATTATCCTCTGTATCATATTCATATATTTAAAATCTCCCTATTTTCATTTCCAGAGGCTGAATAATTTTTTAACCTCTTCTCACATATACAATTTTCTGTTCTTTAATCCTTTCTCTGCTTTCGTAACTTCATGAATAGGCCTGTCCTATCTTGTTCCACATTCTCATTCCTTAAGAAAGTTTTCCTGTGAAATCCAGACCTCACTGTATCTGGGCCTCCTCTCTTAACTGCATAATTTTATATGAATTATCTCCTCTGCAGTGCTGATTTGAACTCTTTAGTCTTATCTTCCTCACTTACTGACTGTTTCACAAGAGCAGGAACTAGGCTTTATATTTTTATATGTAGTGCCACTCCACTCTTGATTTTTTTTCTCTCTTTTAGAGGGACAATTCTATAATATCAAAACCTCCTCTAACAGAAAAATAATATAATTATATCAACAAACACCTAAAAGGTATTTGATAGCATTCATTAGCCATTTTAAATAAAATTCCAACAAAGGGATAATAGGATTCATCTTAAAGAGTATTTACCAAACTTCAACAGTAAACACCAAATACAGGGGAACATTAAAACCATTTTCATTCAAATAAAGAAAAAAATAGAGACTCTTGCCTCACCATTACTGTATTTCAACATTGCCTTTGAAGTTCTAGCTAATGAAATAAGACACTCAAACTAAACAATTAACAAAAACATTGGAAAGTAAAAGGACAAAATGTCTTTATTTCAATATAGATAAACAAGAGTTAATGAGATAATTCAATATGGTAGCTGTATTTGAATAAAAATACAAAAAAAATCAACAGCATTTTACTAAAGCAATAAATTATTAGTGGATATGGGAAAAATAAGTACTATTCACAAAAGCAATATAAACTATAAATATGTAAGAATGAATTCATAATAAAGTTACAATGCCTTCACAAACAAAACCTTAAAAAAAAAAGAATTGAAAAATACAATGTTTAATACAAAGTCAATGTTTTGTGGTGACTATGTAAACTGGCAAATGACTTTGACTAGAAAGCCAAAAATGTTTCCAAAAAAAAATACTGAAGAGCACTTCCCTTATCAGATATTTTAACAGTCCATAAAGATGCCATAATCAGTACAGCATGGTATGGCTACTAGAAGAGATAAAATATCAATAAAAAAGAACAGAGCACGTGTCTAGAAGATGAAACAGGCGACAAAAGTTGCACTTCAAATCAGTGGGATAGGATAGTTGATTTATTAAATGGTACTGACATTTGGCATTCATGTTGGGGGGAAAAAGTTAAACCTCTGTCTCGTACAATATACAAAATACATAAAGATAGATTTTTAAAAATAAATTTCAAAAAATAAAATAATAGCATTAGAAAATAAAATATTTTAAGAACACGGAAGGGAGGGATATATCTTAAGCAAATCAGGATACTTAGATGCCTGCTTAAAGAGTTTGTAAAATTTGTGCTTCACTTTCCACATATATTTCACATAGTTTTTCAGAATCAGTTCTATAATCAAATGAATTTTATTTCTGTTTTTTCACAATACTTTAAAATATTTCACTTGATGTTCTGTAACATTAATTCTGCATGATAAACAGCAGGATTTTCTTTTTCAGCACATCTATTGAACTTGATAGAATTTGTATTTTTCTTTTAGTTTCAGAATATTTTTGGATACTCAGTCATTAAGTATCCATCTTCAATCTTTTCTTCAGAGCATCCCTTCCTCCTCTTGATAAAGTTCTCTTCCAATTTTTTTCATTATTTCTGATTTAATGGTAATCTACTCTTCTGACAAATTACTGATCCTCAACTAGAATATTCATAAAAGAATTGTGAATAGGCTTTCTCTCTCTTGCCTGGATGTTTGTTTATCAAACATACTTGCCAGACAGATTCTATTTTTCAGGCAGTGGGAAATGCACCACGGACATCACAGTTGCACCTGTTCTGAGTTCTGCAGCCAGCATTTCAGGGAAATAGTTGAGGGCATCATTATAACCCAGGTCTTTTGGTAGATTTCTCTAACTTGCAAAGTATGAAAATACTAAAGCAACTTTCCTCCAGTTCTTCTGGGGTCAACAAATTGGAAGGCCCCTCTAAGAACGACAAACAGCAAGATTTCTTCACCTATATTGGTGAAGGTAACATGAGCTGCTATAAAAAATCACTGGTTTAACATGACAGAATTTAATTTTGTGCTCAGTTGTCCAATGTAATTCTTGTCAATCTACAGCTTTCCTCCATGTGGTGATACAGGGACCCATACTCCTTCAATCTTGTGGCTCTGACATTTCTTATGTCCTCAGAGGCTTCTACAACCAGTCAGCAGACAGGAAAAGATATCACGGAGAAGTCACACCTGTTTCCTGACAGCCTTGGTCTACACACATGATTTTCTTTTGCATTCCATTCATGAAAACTAGATACAAAGCCCCACTGAGATGCAAGGGAGACCAGGGAATGTCAGCTGGTGGAGTAGCTGCTTCTTGGCAATAATTCTTGATTATTTATGGGGAGCTCACATTTCAGTGAACTATATTAGATGTCTGTGTCATATTATCCTAGCTTTCAGAGAGAGTTAAGGCTTCTCCTCTGCCCCCTAAGTTCCTCACAATATAATGAGGCAAGAAACTTATTTTTCATACAGGAAATGACAAAAGAGCAAGAAGTAAACACTTTATGACAAGGACAGTAAGGAAGAGATTCCTTTTAGCATTTAAGAGTTAGATGAGAAAGCCATGGATAAGAAGGTTTCAGAAATTAAAATAAAAATGGTATATTATCTTAGGGAGAAGTTTTTAAGAAAACAGGGGAGAGGTTTAGAAGCAACACTGAGCTACCAGGGAAGCAAAAGCATCACACTCTCATGTAAAAACGAGAACAATGTAAAGGTGGCTTATAGAGGAACATTAAGGAAGATAGAGACTGAGACACAAAGTAAATGACCAATCCACAAGAAAGTCATAAAAACTCTTTGTTCAAATATTATTTCATTCAATTAGGAACAATCAAACATACAAAATCAAATACTTTCAAGCAACTACTATTTAGAGAGTTTTTAATCATTTGTTACTTCTGTAGCAATCATCTGCATTTTCTTTATTCTCCTAAGTAAGTAAGTAAGTAAAGTCACTCAGTCGTGTCCGACTCTTTGTGACCCCATGGACTGCAGCCCACCAGGCTCCTCAGTCCATGGGATTCTCCAGGCAAGAATACTGGAGTGGGTTGCCATCCTAGAGGATTTCATTTTAAGGGCTTTCCTGGTGGCTCAAGGGGGTAAAGAATCCGCCTGCAATGCAGGAGACCCATTTTAAAGAAGCTATATGGGAAAAAAGACCCCACTTACAAGTTGTAGACTTACCTTAAACTTTAAAATTCATTATCAGTACTTCTGTAGCAATTATCTGCATTTTCTTTATTCTCCTAAGTAAGTAAGTAAGTAAAGTCACTCAGTCGTGTCCGACTCTTTGTGACCCCATGGACTGCAGCCCACCAGGCTCCTCAGTCCATGGGATTCTCCAGGCAAGAATACTGGAGTGGGTTGCCATCCTAGAGGATTTCATTTTAAGGGCTTTCCTGGTGGCTCAAGGGGGTAAAGAATCCGCCTGCAATGCAGGAGACCCATTTTAAAGAAGCTATATGGGAAAAAAGACCCCACTTACAAGTTGTAGACTTACCTTAAACTTTAAAATTCATTATCAGTGTGTCAAGCACTTAGGATATCTACACAATTATATTTCCTTCCCTCAATTTGTTTAACTCAAGAATTCACAGAAAAACTTGTGAGAAGTAAAAAGAAAAAAAAAAAAGCAAGAGGTATTTTTTTTCTTTAGTAACTAATTACTATATACAGTATTTAAATCCTATCAATTAGAACCTGTTTAAACATTTGCCATGCATCTTCAAAGCACTCTGTCAAAACAGACATTTTCTCAGGGAATTTATGATTCAATTTCATATGGTAACTGAAAAGTCTCTAAGATAACTGTAAAGAAACAGAAAAAAGGAAAACCCTTGCAAAGGAAGGACGCTTCTCATTCACGCCAAATGATGAAAAGCTTACAGTCAACAAATAAGAGACCTCACAAGGACTCCACACAGCATTCATCACAGCCTCCCTCACCAGACCCAGACCCACTTCAAAACCTTCAAACCGAAAGAAACCCAGAGAGGGAAGTCTGCCAGCTCTTCTCGCCAAGTTGGCACAGCCCTAAAGGTTTGAATAGGCTTCTCGATGCATAAGATAAAGGCCGGCATTCGAAGCCTGTGAAGCCTCCCTGGGCACAATGGGACCTGAGGTGAAATTCCATCAGCCGCTGCTACTTGCACACCAAGTCGGGTATGCAGACGGCACAGCCTGGGGTCTGGCTACGCGGACAGGTTTGCGATGAAAAAGACTGAAAGAAGTCTTAAAGTGGGAGAGGGTTTTTTCCCTCAAGATGATCTTTTTCAACTTTGATCTTTGACCTTCTTTGACCTCTGGTTTCTACGTAATGGGAGGCGTGGGAAGGCAAGCTGGGTCTCCTCTCAGTGTGAGTACACTTCCGCTTATGAAAGCCGCAAAAACAGGCTCGGGGGCTGGAATCCCTCTTCGCCCGCTGCTTTATCCACCAGGAAACATCACTTCTGAGCTACTTTCTAGCTTCTGGGCACCTAGGTCTTCATTCGTTTCCAAATGAGTAACCAATTAGACTTCTTGACTGACTGTAGGTTTCCCTTATTTGCAGCTCCAGTGCTTCCTACACTCGGATCCCTCCACTGCTCCCTCTCCCCCAGCCCCAGCTGTGTGGTTACCACACACCAGTATCTTCTTCCTTCACAGTGGGAGCTCCCTGATTCAGAATTCAGTGCTCTTTCTCATCAATTGACAAACACAGAATGTTTCCTCACACACTGGAAAACAAAGAACAGCTCAGTTGTTACGTGATTTCTACAAATCACTCCCAAGGTTCGCCTTGCATTTAATTTCTCTTTAAATATATCCTCCTCTTGGGAAGGAAAATCTGTCTGTTTGCTCTGGCTAATATCATGGGCCTTCACAGATTTCCTTCCCACTGCCTCTGTATTTTAACTTCATTTTTATCTACCCTACTCTTGACCTCCCTGGGAATTCGTGCCAGCTAGAACAGACTTTCTGTATCTTTATGTCTCATTAACTCTCCATCTCATTCCAACTGAAATCATTTTTTTTCCTCCTTCCAGACTGTATGTCTTAAATAATAACTAGGTTGACAGAAATTAACTATTTATTGAACTGTGTAGTATAGTTTCATGGAACAAGTCAGGGTAGAGGTGCCATGGAAAGCTCTGTACAGAATGAAACTTTATCATACCTCATGATTATTAAAATAGTATGCCCTGGAAAATATGATTAAATCAAACACACAACAATATGTACAATTTTTTTCAATGTCATCATCATGGAGATCTATAATTTTATAATTTACATGGAAATTCTTCCATTGTAAAATATAAAAAACAGTTGGAAAGCCATTGGAGTTGGGCTTTTCACAAACCAAACTCAATAGACAGTATGTTTAAATATGTTAAGTGTGCTGCTGCTAAGTCACTTCAGTTGTGTCCGACTCTGTGCAACCCCATAGACAGCCCACCAGGCTCTCCCGTCCCTGGGATTTTCCAGGCAAGAACACTGGAGTGCAGAAGCTTACGAATGGCTAACAAACACATGAAAAGATGCTCAACATCACTCATTATCAGAGAAATGCAAATCAAAACCACAATGAGGTACCATTTCACACCAGTCAGAATGGCTGCGATCCAAAAGTCAACAAGCAATAAATGCTGGAGAGGGTGTGGAGAAAAGGGAACCCTCTTACACTGTTGGTGGGAATGCAAATTAGTACAGCCACTATGGAGAACAGTGTGGAGATTCCTTAAAAAATTGCAAATAGAACTGCCTTATGATCCAGCGATCCCACTGCTGGGCATACACACCAAGGAAACCAGAATTGAAAGAGACACGTGTACCCCAATGTTCATTGCGGCACTGTTTATAATAGCCAGGACATGGAAGCAACCTAGATGTCCATCAGCAGATGAATGGATAAGAAAGCTGTGGTACATATACACAATGGAGTATTACTCAGCTATTAAAAAGAATACATTTGAATCAGTTCTAATGAGGTGGATGACGCTGGAGCCGATTATACAGAGTGAAGTAAGCCAGAAAGAAAAACACCAATACAGTATACTTACACATATATATGGAATTTAGAATGATGGTAATGATAAACCTGTACGCAAGACAGCAAAAGAGACACAGATGTATAGAACGGCCTTTTGGACTCTGTGGGAGAGGGAGAGGGTGGGATGGGTTGGCAGAGTGGCAGTGTAACATGTGTGATATCATAAGTGAAACGAATCGCCAGTCCAGGTTTGATGCAGGATGCAGGATGCTTGGGACTGATGCACGGGGATAATCCAGAGAGAGGGTGTGGGGCGGGAGGGGGGAGGTGGGTGTCGGGATTGGGAGTTCATGTACACTCGTGGCTGATTCATGTCCATGTGTAGCAAAATGAATACAGTATTGTAAAGCAAAACAAACTAAAAAATAAAAATTAATTAAAGAAAAAATACTGAAGAAAAAAAAAGAACACTGGAATGGGTTGCCATTTCCTTCTCCAACGCATGAAAGTGAAAAGTGAAAGGGAGGTCGCTCAGTCGTGTCCGACTCTTTGCGACCCCATGGACTGCAGCCTACCAGGCTCCTCCACGCATGGGATTTTCCAGGCAAGAGTACTGGAGTGGGGTGCTATTGCCTTCTCCGATGTTAAGTGTGGTGTGAAGTTAATTATTTAACTTATAAGGCAAAATTTATTTCAGAATATTTCAGAAGATCTCTAAAGCCATTTTCAGGATTAAAAAAAAAAATCCAAAATGGCCATGCATACTAGCTGGACTGGGAGTTTTTTTTTTTTTTTCTAAAATTATATATAATGTATGTATATGAACATATGTAAATATGCACATGTATGTATTTATACAATTAAAGAATATATACATGCAATTTTTCTTATTGAAAAAATAACCCTAATCTATTTTCAAGTTCACTTGTATCAACCCTTGTCTTCATCACTATCGAGTCCTTCCAGATAACCAAATGCATCAGATCTAAGGAAAAGCAGTTCACTAACTGTTAAGATTTGGCTTCGTTCATTCTGTCATGCCAAATATCTCAGAGGATGGTGAGAAACAGAGAAATCATATAGGTAATCTCAAATTATCTTCTGATTTACAAAAAACATTTACCAACCTGCAGTTCTGGCACTGGTCCCCCTACAGTCTTACGACAGCATTCACACCCTGAGTCTGTTTTTCCCCAGCATTTGTCATGTAAAATCAGGTTATTAAAAGCTCACTTCTTTCATTTCAGAGTTTCTCTATGAAACTCACATAAAAATAACACACAATAAATAGGACAGAGTTTCCAAAACTTAAATACCCCTTTGTGAAAAGAAACTTTCCTTTAAGAGGACTTTATGTATGGAATAGGAAACTTGGTATCTAGAAGTTTTTTGTGCCCTCCTGAAAAGAAAAACTCTGCGATACAGAATGGAGGGTCTAGTGAAGATAAAGAAATTATTCCACTTTTATCTCTCCTCCTTCTACATCTTCTTCCATAAACACAATCCAATAATGAGCTCCTGAGACAGGATAAAACTTGCTCCAAAGTCATTACATCATTCCATCATTTCCATCCTAATCTTGTATGTGATCCAAATTATTCCCATTTAATGGCATTAAAATATCCACAGAGAGGAGAATTAAAAACTTTTCCATCTCAAATTCTTTATGGAAAAGAGGCAAAAATACAAAAATAAGTAAATAAATGTTATCTTTTTAGTTTGATGATTTGTGAGATAAGCATCTAAATTTTTATGTATTTCTCCCTTAATTAACCACAAAATATTTATATTAGTTTTTATCAAGGAATTATACAATATATTCCAAACACCCAGGAGACATTTTTTTCTTTTCAATATAGTTTCCTACTGGCAGTAAGCTTAGAGTACAGAGAAACTGCTTTTAATCTGACCACATGTGCTGATCAAAAGCAATCCATGAGGAGGTTCAAAAGGCTGCCATAAATCTAGAAAAATGAAGTACTACTGCTAAGATACTAGAAAGCAAGCAACTTTCTCAGGCAATCAATCTGTGCTCTAAAGTAATATAAATAATTTTTTAAGTTAGAAATGGACATTTCTTAAATTTCTAAATAGCTGTTTTCCCAATAAAGATTTTTAAAGGGCATTTGCATATATCAATTTGAAGTAAAATGTACAGTCTTAAAGTCTAAACATCGAAACATAATTATGTTATCTTTAGTTTTTTATTAGAGCACATGGATTAAAATATATAATTCACAGGAGTTAAACAAGAATCTAACTCACTGCAGAATCTTAAAAACAACATATTAATATTAAATAGTAAAAATTGCCAATATTTTTAGTACTTATGTGTCATATATTATTTTAAACATTAATCCTCACAGAAATCTAAGAGCTTAGAAATATATTTAACCTCAATAAAAATGAAGAACTGAGGCAAAGAGAAGTAACTTGCCAAATATCAAACAGGTGGTATGAAATGAAGCCTGGAAACAAATATTGGAGGTCCATTTTCAGAGCTGGCTTTTTAAAATATTATGTAATATATGCAGCATAATTACTGCTCATTGTGTAGTTTTTCTTTTATAAACACATCAGTTCAGTTCAGTTCAGTCGCTCAGTGGTATCTGAATCTCTGTGACTCCCATGGAATGCAGCACGCCAGGCCTCCCTGTCCATCACCAACTCCCAGAGTTTACTCAGACTCATGTCCATTGAGTCGGTGATGCCATGCAACCATCTCATCCTCTGTCGTCCCCTTCTCCTCCCACCTTCAATCTTTCCGAGCATCAGGGTCTTTACAAATGAGTCAGTTCTTCGCATTGGGTGGCCAAACTATTGGAATTTCAGCTTCAGCATCAGTCCTTCCAGTGAATATTCAGGACTGATTTCCTTTAGGATGGACTGGTTGGATCTCCTTGCAGTCCAAAGGACTCTCAAGAGTTTTCTCCAACAACACAGTTTAAAAGTGTCAATTCTTCTTCTTCTTTTTTTAATTCTTCTGTGCTCAGCTTTCTTTATAGTCCAACTCTCACATCCATACATGACTCCTGGAAAAACCATAGCTTTGACTAGACAGACCTTGTTGAAAGAGTAATGTCTCTGCTTTTGAATATGCTGTCTATGTGGGTCATAACTTTTCTTGCAAGCAGCAAGCATCTTTTAATTTCTTGGCTGTAGTCACCATCTGCAGTGATTTTGAAGACCCCAAAATAAAGTCTCTCACTGTTTCCATTGTTTCCCCATCTATTTGCCATGAAGTGATGGGACCAGATGCCATGATCTTAGTTTTCTGAATGTTGAGTTTTAAGCCATCTTTTTCACTCTCCTCTTTCACTTTCATCAAGAGACTCTTTAGTTCTTCTTTACTTTCTCCATAAGGGTGTGTCACCTGCATATCTGAGGTTATTGATATTTCTCCTGGAAATCTTGATTCTAGCATGTGCTTCATCCAGCCTAGCATTTCTCATGGTGTACCCTGCATGTAAGTTAAATAAGCAGGGTGACAATATACAACCTCGACATACTCCTCTTGATTTGGAACCAGTCTGTGTTCCCAGTCCAGTTCTAACTGTTGCTTCTTGATCTGCATACAGGTTTCTCAAGAGGCAGGTCAGGTGGCCTGGTATTCCCATCTCTTTAAGTATTTTCCACAGTGTGAACACATACTCTCTAACATATTGGAAGCTTCTAATGGGCATCAGTTCAATTCAGTTCAGTCGCTCAGTTGTGTCCGAGTCTTTGTGACCCCATGAATCGCAGCATGCCAGGCCCTGCTGTCCATCACCAACTCCTGGAGTTCACTCAAACTCACGTCCATCGAGTCAGTGATGCCATCCAGCCACCTCATCCTCTGTCGTCCCCTTCTCCTCCTGCCCCCAATCCCTCCCAGCATCAGAGTCTTTTCCAATGAGTCAACTCTTCGCAGACCCCTTTTATTCACCATCATATATGCAGGCACTAGAAACTACTCAATATACAATTAGCTAATAAAAGACATTACAATTTATTCCCTGCTCTGCTAAATATTTTAAATGCACATCATAGATATTGGTTGAATTGTCCTAATTTTAAATTTTTTAAGTACATAATTAATAAAAGATGCACAACTTTAATAAATGTCACAATAAAGGGGAAGGGAAGGTAGTTACAGAAATTCCAGTATTCTAACAGACTGTGTCTTTTAATTTTCCATATCCACTTTCATTTGTATAATTTGTTTTATAGTGTTGGAATTAGAAGGAATAGTGAACAGTTTCATATTCTGTTTTATCTTTATTATTACATACAGGATTTTCCATAGTCAAAAAGATAAAGTTGAATGGCTGTATATAAGTCCATGGAGTGGAAGTGCATTAACTTATGTAACTAAACCCCTACTATTGTATATTTGGTTGTTTCTCATTTGTAGTCTTAATTATAATGCCACAAGGAATCAATGGATTGTCTCACAGCAACATGACTACATGGAGAGAGACAAGACAGGACAAGAACAGTCAAACATCAGTGGTAGATCTGGAAGATAGACATGTGAGGGTTTACTGTGAAATTGTTTCAACTTTTCTATGTGTTGGAAAACTACCATAATAAAATATTGAAAAAAAAAATCTTACTGAATGAAAAAATTTATTTAATAAAATATCTATTTCACAAGGACAAGAAATTTTGCCTGATTTATTTTGCTAGTGCCTACTACACCAGTGACTGGAACATGCAAACAATTTGAGTACTACAATGATATAATATATATATAAGGAATCAGGGTTATCTCCATTTCTCTGGGTTTGTAGTTGTCACTTGCTGTAGGTTGTAGTTTTTTAGTTCTTTAGTGACTTTCTTCAATGACTTGTGTGAAGACTGCACTTTTTATCATGAATGTCCTTGAGGTTTCTGCTCCGTTGACTACTGATTTGATAGAAATTTACTTATATATTAGGAGCTAAAAAAAAAAAAAAGGAAAAGAAAGATAAGGGAAGGAAAGGAAAGCAAGAGAAAAAAAAAAGACAAGAAAAAAGTACTCTCTCATCTCTGCTGATTGGCTCCTCTTTGGGCTCTTCTTCAACACTTCTATTGACAACTCTGCCTTAGCCTTCACTTCCTTTCTCCACTGAGCCTAAAGCTGAGCCAGGGTGAAAGCCCAGCATCTCCTCAGGTCTCTCCTGAGAATACATAAAGCCCTGGGCATGTGCATGGCTTTCTAGAAATATAGGCTTTTTCTGTATATGCAGAAGCCTTTCAAAGCATTTGTTTCCCTATGTATCTCATTCCCAAACCCTTCCTTCCCAGGGTTTTGGTTTGATACTTGTACAATCTCCTGTCCCTGGTACTAGGTTACCACAACTCTTACATCTGTCTTTAAACCCTTTTCACAAATGCTCCCGAGTCCTGGGAAAGCTCTGAAGTGAAGCAAAGATGAGGTTTTCGGGTGACAATCAGGGAAGCAACAAACAGATCAATGCACACAACTGTAATTCTCAGAGGACAGTCCATACTGCTCCCGAAGGCATCAGCAAGCCGCATCGGAAACGTGGGCCACTGTCCTCATGACCACTGCTAACCGGGGAAGTGAGAGATGGTAGGCAAGAGTTAAATCCAACAATGTTCTCCCACAGACTTCAGATATTTCCTTTTCTTTAAGTGTTCCCCTGGTTGCTATGATATTTGAGAGATCTGGAAAAAATGATCCTGAGAGTTGGTGCCAGCTTTACTGGCAAATCATCGCTTTATTGGAGGGATGGAGATTTGGAATCCCCTGCTCTGCCATTTTTTGGCAGTGTCACTCACAGACAGACCTTATTAGCAAGTAATTCCTTTACATGTCATAGTTATATTCAGACTTATCTAGCATATGATCAATGCTGGAAAATGTTCTATGTTGCTTGAGAAAAATGTATATGCTGCATTCATTTCAGTGGGGCATTTATATATACATAAGTTAAGGTGAATTGGCTGAAAGTATTGTTCCAACTTTCTATGTCCAGGCTAATTTTATATCTCCTTATTCATTCAATTGTTGAGGGTAAGATATAAAAATCTCCAATTATTGTTATTGAATATAATATTTCTCCTTTCAATTATGTCAGTTTTTGCTTTATTCATTTTGAGACTTTGTTATTAGGTGTATGTACATTTATAATTGCTACTTCTTCCGCTGTATTGACCGTTTCAACATGATAAATTACACTTTTTTGGCTCTAGTAATATTGGTTGCCTGGTAGCAACTATGACTCTCATGAAAACTGCATGCATATCTTTCGCCATCCTTTTACTTTCAGTATATTTGCATCTTTGAATGTCACATGTATTGCTCATAGAAAACATACAGCAGTATCTTGGTCTTTTCATGCAACATGATTACCTCTGCTTCTGATTGTGGCATTTTAGAATATTTATATTTAATGAAACTTTTGTATGATTAGATTTACAGGTACAACTTTGCTTTTTTGTATTCTATATGGTTTCTGTCTTTCCTCTGTTCCTCTCATATTACCTTTTTTTGCATTAAATATTTTTGGTTTCTTGCTTTAACTGTGCTCTTGATTTTTCACCTTTATTTATTTTCCACTTGGTTACTCCAGGGATTACAACATGAGTATTAATTTAACTACATTTTGGTAAAATGTATAAACTTTGCTATCATCCATCTTCACTTCATACCTTCTCATTTGTGCTACTGTTGTCAGATATTGTCCATTTATATGTTATAAGCTAAATAACTTATGCTTCCCTGGTGGCTCAGAGGTTAAAGCGTCTGCTTCCAATGCGGGAGACCCGGGTTCGATCCCTGGGTCGGGAAGATCCCCTGGAGAAGGAAATGGCAATCCACTCCAGTATTCTTGCCTGGAGAATCCCATGGACAGAGAAGCCTAGTACATTACAGTCCACGGGGTCGCAAAGAGTCGGACACGACTGAGCGACTTCACCTTCCAAATAACTTATATATTTTAAAGGAGTTAATAGAAGAACTGTGAAAAAATATATTCAGTAGTCTTTTATTAACATATAAAACCACATTTGTCACTTTGGTACTTTTTGTTTGTTTCATATTACCTTCTAGTATAGCTTTCCTTCAGCTTAAGGAACTAAGGAACTAAGTATTTCTTTTAAACATTTTTTTTAATTAGATATGTCTGCAGTCTTTGTCTATAAATGAATTTATTTCACCTTTATTTTTTAGATTTGGTTAGTGTTGGATTTCACTACCTTCTGGCCATTAATCATATTGATGAATTTTTCTATTGTGTCAATCTCTTTGTTTTTGTTTTATAAATATTTCTTGGAGTTTCCTTGATGCATGGATTAATGTTTCTCATCAAATTTGAGACAATTTTAGCTGTTATTTTTTAAAATAATTTTTCTTTCCCTTTTTCTATTCCCTTCCTGTGATTCCTATTACACACGTTGGCATATTTATTCTTGTCCAACAGTTGTATGATGCTTTGGTCAATTTTCCTCAATTATTTCTCTCTGTTCTTCAGATTGGAAAATTTAACTGATCTATCTTCAGGCTCACCAGTTCTTTCTTCTGACATCTTTAGTCTGCTATTAGGCTCTTTCAGTTGTGTACTCTTTAAATCCAGAATGTTAAAAGTTCTACCCAATTATTAAGAATCATTTGTTGATTCATTATTGTCATACTTTCCTTTATTTAAACATGTTCGCTTTGGTGGTGGTTTAGTCACTAAGTCACGTCCGACTCTTGCAAACCCCATGGACTGTAGGGCACCAGGCTCCTCTGTCCATGGAATTCTCCAGGCAAGCATACTGGAGTGGGTAGCCATTTCCTTCTCTGGGGGATCTTCCCAACCTAGTCACTGAACCTGGGTCTCTTGCATTGCAGGCAGATCCTTTTATGATCTGAGCCACCAGGGAAGCCTTGGATGGCCAAGAGTGCATGAAAATCTTTGCATGTTTCCAGTCTCCACTCCACATGTATTCAGCCTCAGTCAGAAATGTTTGTCTAAATGGCAACCACAACCCAGGCTTTGACCTTTCATCTTGCGAATATCTTCACTTCCCACTAACAGCTCTTCTGGGTGTGATTATCATCTACATCTAAACCAAGTGAGTCTCTTGGGGCCACAGCAGCCATGGTCTACTCCATCTTGGCAGAATTTCCACACCAATCAAACTGGGAAGAGGGGAGGAGAAGCAAGAATGTGAAAATTTCCAATATTCTTACCTGATACTCAACGTCTTTGAAGTATAAATTCTCAGATTGCTGCATTCCATAGTGTGTGTTTTGTACATATACAAATGATTCTTAATTCTTTTTTTTTGGGGGGGGGGTCCAGCTTTAAAGGTGTTTTTTATTGGTTTTGGTTTGAGAATTTACCAACCTCCTCATTCTATTATAAACTGAGGTCTGTTCTTTGATCACTTTTATTAGAGAAGAAATTCTCAAAGCGAGGTTCTCATATTGGCATACCAGCATCAACAGAGAGCTTGTTAGAAATTGTATATTCTCAGGCTCCATCCCAGACATATTGATACAAAAACTCTGAATATGTGCATCAGAAATCTGTATTTTAACAAGCTTTTCCAGAAATTCTGATGCACACCAAAGATTAGAATTTCTGAAACAGAGCTTATTTAATAAAAATAATAATTGTTGTTAGAGTTTTCTATTTTAAGGGAAAAGAGCAAACATAAAAACACTTTAGGTGTCTTATCAAGGTCATTTTGCATTATTTGACAAAGGATTCAGTTCAGTTCAGTTCAGTCACTCAGTCGTGTCCGACTCTTTGCAACCCCATGAATTGCAGCACGCCCGGCCTCCCTGTCCATCACCATCTCTCAAACTCATGTCCATCAAGTCGGTGACACCATCCAGCCATCTCATCCTCGGTCATCCCCTTCTCCTCCTGCCCCCAGTCCCTCTCAGCATCAGGGTCTTTTCCAATGAATCAACTCTTCACATCAGGTGGCCAAAGTACTGGAGTTTCAGCTTTAGCATCATTCCTTCCAAAGAACACCCAGGGCTGATCTCCTTTAGAATGGACTGGTTGGATCTCCTTGCAGTCCAAGGGACTCTCAAGAGTCTTCTCCAACACCACAGACAAAGGATTAAGGGCAGACATATCTTTGAACTGGGGTCCAAAGACTTGCATTAATATTTTTCTATTTTTAGGCTAAAAAATAATGTCGCCTGACATGTACAAAGAAGTACTAGAAAGGATTTAAGAGCACCAACCTGAATGTTATCCAGATATACTATGTGCTACATTCTAACTTCTGGAAGATGAGATTTAGTACTACAGCTTTTGCAAAAATGTAAACTTTCCACTATTACCATTTTTCTTCAATAAAAAGACTTGACTGTACCAGAATAATGAAGATGTATTTTTGTATAACTGGTATGTATGTTCTTAAAATCTACATTATTAATGGACATGCATTCAAAGGAATGAGGCCATTCTTCTTCCAACTGAAAGTATCTTTATAGGAGCCATTTTGTAATTAATGATGTCCTAAGTAATTTTTAGTGAAAAAACAAATTTTAGAATATCTATAACATATACTTATGCATTTTAAACAAAGCAATATTACCTATTGTTCATAGATACATATGTATATGGAACTATGATAAATGAACAAACACTTGCACATGAAGTGCATAGTGATTGCTTCTCTATGAAAGAGAAATAAAATTGGGAAGACAAGCAAAACAGGTTTTCAACTTTATAGTGTTTTATTTATTTTATATAAGAATATGAGAGTTCAGTTCAGTTCAGTTGCTCAGTCATGTCCAACTCTTAGCGACCCCATGGACTTCAGCATGCCAGGCCTCCCTGTCCATCACCAACACCCAGAGCTTGTTCAAACTCATGTCCATTGAGTCAGTGATGCCACCCAACCATCTCCTCCTTTGTCATCCCCTTCTCCTACTGCCTTCAATCTTTCCCAGCATCAGGGTCTTTTCTAATGAGTCAGTTCTTTGCATCACGTGCCCAAACTATTGGAGTTCCAGCTTCAGCATCAGTCCTTCCAATGAATATTCAAGACTGATTTCCTGTAAGATGGACTGGTTGGATCTCCTTGCAATTCAAGGGACTCTCAAGATTATTCGCCAACAATTCTTCAGCACTCAGCTTATGTTATAGTCCAACTCTCACATATATACTTGACTACTGGAAAAACCAGAGCTTTGACTAGGCAGACTTCTTTTGGCAAAGTAATGACTCTCCTTTGAATATTCTGTCTAGGTTGGTCATAACTTTTCTTGCAAGGAGCAAGCACTTTTAATTTCATGGCTGCAGTCACAACCTGCAGTGATTTTTGGAGCCCCCCAAAATAAATTCTCTCACTGTCTCTCACTGTTTTCCCATCTATTTGCTGTGAAGTGATGGGACCAGATGCCATGATCTTAGTTTTCTGAATGTTGATCTTTAAGCCAACTTTTTCACTCTCCTCTTTCACTTTCATCAAGAGGCTCTTTAGTTCTTCTTCACTTTCTGCCCTAAGGGTGGTATCTTCTGCATATCTAAGGTTATTGATATTAATTTTGATTACAGCTTGTGCTTAATCCAGCTTAGCATTTCTCATGATGTACTCTGCATATAAATTAAATAAGCAGGGGGACAATATACAGCCTTGACATACTCCTTTCCCAATTTAGAATCAGTCTGTGATTCCATGTGTGGTTCTAACTGTTGCTTCTTGACATGCATACAGATTTCTCAAGAGGCAGGTCAGGTGGCCTGGTATTTCCATCTCTTGAAGAATTTCCCACAGTTTGTTGTAATCCACACAGTCAAAGGCTTTGGCATAGTCAAGGAAGCAGAAATAGATGTTTTTCCAGAACTCTCTTGCTTTTTTGATGATCCAAAGGATGTTGGCAATTAGATCTCTGGTTCCTCTGCCTTTTCTAAATCCAGCTTGAACATCTGGAAGTTCACAGTTCATGTATCGTTGAAGCCTGGCTTGGAGTATTTTGAGCATTATTTGCGAGTGCAATTGTGCTTTAGTTTGAACATTTTTTGGCATTGCTTTTCTTTGTGACTGGAATGAAAACTGACCTTTTCCAGTCCTGGAAAACTGCTGAGTTTTCCAAATTTGCTGGCATGCAGAGTGCACCACTTTCACAGCATCATCTTTTGGGATTTGAAATAGCTCAACTGAAATGTCATCACCTCCACTAGCTTTGTTTGTAGTGATGCTTCCTAAGGCCCACTTGACTTTGCATTCCAGGATGTCTGGCTCTAGGTGAGTGATCACACCATCATGGTTATCTGGGTCATGAAGATCTTTTTTGTAGAGTCTGTGTATTCTTGCCACCACTTCTTAATCTCTTCTGCTTATGTTAGGGCCATACCGTGTCTGTCCTGTATCAAGCCCATCTTTGCATGAAATGTTCCCTTGGTATCTCTAACTTTTTTGAAGTGATCTCTAGTTTTCCCATTCCATTGTTTTCCTCTATTTCTTTGCACTGATTGCTGAGGAAGACTTTTTTTTTTTTTGTATCTCTCCTTGCTATTCTTTGGAACTCTGCATTCAGATGGGTGTATTTTTCTGTTTCTCCTTTGTCTTTCACTTCTCTTCTTTTCTCAGCTATGTGTAAGGTCTCCGTGGAAGCCATTTTGCCTTTTTGCATTTCTTTTTCTTAGGGATGGTCTTGATCACTGCCTCCTGTACAATGTCATGAACCTCCATTCACATTTCTTCAGGAACTCTATCAGATTTAATCCCTTGAATCTATTTGTCAACGTCCACTGTATAATTTTAAGGGCTTGACTTAGGTCATACTTGGATGGTCTAGTGGTTTTCCCTTCTTCAATTTAAGTCTGACTTTGCCAATAAGGAGTTCATGATCTGAGCCACAGTCAGCTCCCAGTCTTCTTTTTGCTGACTGCATAGAGCTCTTCCATCTTTGGCTGCAAAGAATATAATCAATCTGATTTTGATATTGACCATCTGGTGATGTTCATGTGTAGAGTCATCTTGTGTTGTTGGAAGAGGGTGTTTGCTATGACCAGTGCATTTTCTTGGCAAAACTCTACTAGCCTTTGCCCTGCTTCATTCTGTACTCCAAGGCCAAATTTGCCTGTTACTCCAGGTATCTCTTGACTTCCTACTTTTGGATTCCAGTCCCCTATAATGAAAAGACATCATTTTTGGATGTTATTTCTAGAAGATCTTGTAGGTCTTCATAGAACTGTTCAACTTCCACTTCTTCAGCATTACTGTTGAGGGCATAGACTTGGATTACCATGATATTGAATGGTTTGCCTTGGAAATGAAGAGATCATTCTGTCATTTTTGAGATTGCATCCAAGTACTGTATTCAGACTCTTTTGTTGACTATGATGGCTACTCCATTTCTTCTAAGGGATTCTTGCCCACAGTAGTAGATATAATGGTCATCTGAGTTAAATTCACCCATTCCAGTCCATTTTAGTTAGCTGATTCCTAGAATGTCGACATTCACTCTTGCCATCTCTTGTTTGACCACTTCCAATTTGCCTTGATTCATGGACCTAACATTCCAGGTTCCTATGCAATATTGCTCTTTACATCATCAACCTTTACTTCCATCACCAGTCACATCCACACCTGGGTGTTGTTTTTGCTTTGGCGCCATCTCTTCATTCTTTCTGGAGGTATTTCTCCACGGATCTCCAGGAGCATATTGGGCACTTACTGACCTGGGGAGTTCCTCTTTCAGTATCTTCTCTTTTTGCCTTTTCATGCTGTTCATGGGGTTCTCCAGGCAAGAATACTGAAATGGTTTGCCATTCCCTTCTCCAATGCACTATGTTTTGTCAGAACTCTCCACCATGACCTGTCTATCTTGAGTAGCTCTACATGGCATGGCTCATAGTTTCATTGAATTAGAGAAGGCTGTGGTCCATGTGATCAGATTGGTTAGTTTTCTGCAATTGTGGTTTTCATTCTTTCTGCCCTCTGATGGAGAAGAATAAGAGGCTTATGGAAGCTTCCTGATGGGAGAGACTGACTGCAGAGGAAACTGGTTCTTGTTCTGATAGGCAGGGCCATGCTCAGTAAATCTTTAATTCAATTTTCTGTTGATGGGCAGGGCTGTGTTTCCTCCCTGTTCTTTGACTTGAAGCCAAACTATGGTGGAGGTAATGAAAATAATGGCACCTCCTTCAACAGGTCCAGTCCACACACTGCCCCACTCAGTGCCCCCAACCCTGCAGCAGACCACTGCTGACCCACACCTCCACCAGAGACTTCTGCACACTCACAGGCATATTTGAGTCAGTGTCTTTTGGGGTCACTGCTCATTTTCCCTGGGTCCTGGTGCACACAGGGTTTTGTTTATGCTTTCAAGAGTCTGTTTCCCAGTCCTGTGTAAATTTTGGCAGCTGTATGATGGGGTTAATGATGATCTCCAAGAGGGCTTATGCCATACTGCACCCAGATCCCCTGCCCCAGCAGTCCACTGCAGACCTGCACCTCCACAGGAGACACTCAAACACAGTTCTGGCTCAGTCTCTGTGGAGTCTCTTGGTGCTGGTGTGTACAAGGTTTGTTTGAGCCCTCTGAGCATCTCTGGAGGGTATGGTGTTTGGTTCTAAATGTGATTTCACCCCTCCTACCATCTTGCTGGGGCCTCTGCTTTGCCCTTGGACATGGGGTATCTTTTTTTGGTGGGATCCAACATTCCCCTTTTGATGGTTGTTCAGTAGCAAGTTGTAATTTTGGAGTTCTCGCAGAAGAAGATGAGTACAAGTTCTTCTACTCTGTCATCTTAGAGAAAACCCAAGTGTGATTCCCAAAAATATGAGAATGTCCTCATAAATTTTGAATACTGGCAATACTGTTTGCTCAAGACAAAGTATCAACAGAAGGAAGAGTCTTGGGTTAAAGAATAGATACTATAGCTTACTTGAACAGAGGGGTGATTCTCAGAAGGATAGATAAGTCTAGAAATTACTGATTCATCTGTTCCCAGAAAATAACTCTGAGGGTTAAAAGTTATTTCCAGAGAATGAGGGTTAGACACAGGGGTGAGACATGGGAATTTTATTCTCAAAGAATCAAATTTGTTACTCAGAGAAATCAGAAAAGTAAAGTTTGGAAACGCATGAATCTATGGCTATATCCTTAATCTCATAACTAATTCCAGGTTAATTTAAATTAATGAATCATGGTGCAATGGTGAAAAGAGGGGGGTGCTGAGTCTGAGAGTCTCCATTAAGATGCTGTCTGCCAATATTTTGTCATCTCTGAATTTTTTCTCTTTCAAATAATAACAGGACCCATCTCTTAGGACTACTGACAGAATTAACGAGATAGTGCATGCACCAGCCTTACACAGTGCCTGACACACAGCCAGCAACCCATAAGGTTGGCTACCATTCCACTCCTTTGTTCCTCCATCCAGTAGTTAGTTGGTATGTAGATACTACATTTAAGACCCTCTGCTGCATTCTGACCATACAGAAACTGAACAAGACATAGTCCATGCCATTTTAGAATCTACAATGTATCAAGAAGGGGAGATAGTTACCTCAGTACATTAACTTCAATGAGATACACTAACAGTAGGGAGGATGACAGTTCTGATGTGTCCAGTGCATGCAGAAGGGTCTGCTGAAAAATTACTTAAGTGGAGATCTGAAGGATGAGTAGGAGTTCATCTGATGAATAGACCAGGGGTTCAGGACTAATAGAGATGTAGAATCATTCCTGGTTTAATGAAATCCAACTAGTGAATTATGCTTTTTCCAATTATAGGAGAAATGGAACCTGGAGATTTATGGATGTCATTGCGGTATATGTACTACAGAGCTGACCCTGCAGGCACAGACATCATATATAACCTATCTGTGAGTCTGAGGCATTGGGTATGCTCAGCTTCCGGAATGAGATGCAGATGTTGGTGAATATTTAGCTTAGTGGAGGGTTTTGTGCCCCTTGCAGCCATTTCTGAAAACTGGGAGTTTTTGCCTCTGTTGTTTGCTTTGGTTTTTTTTTTTTTTTTTGCAAGAAATAACCATACAGCAGAAGCAGAGGAAGCATTGTAGCTGCAAGCTCCTGACAGATACATCATTTCTTGCTTACTGTCTTCTGGAGAATGCTCCAATATTGTGAATTTCTCAGTCCTCCTGCCTCATCCTCCCAGTTGTTCACAGTTGAGTCCACTGATGTTCTCCACACGTAAGTTCTGTTCATCTCTGCTTCCAAAGCCAGTTTTGAACACTCAGATAATAAGTGGCTTCAACTCTTGAGAATCCCTTGGACTGAAAGGAGATCCAACAAGTCCATTCTCAAGGAGATCAACCCTGGGATTTCTTTGGAAGGAGTGATGCTGAAGTTGAAGCTCCAATACTTTGGCCACCTCATGCAAAGAGCTGACTCATTGGAAAAGACTCTGATGCTGGAAGGATTGGGGACAGGAGGAGAAGGGGACGGCCGAGGATGAGATGGCTGGATGGCGTCACTGACTCCATGGGCGTGGGTCTGGGTGAACTCTGGGAGTTGGTGATGGACAGGGAGGCCTGGAGTGCTGCGATTCATGGGGTCACAAAGAGTCGGACACGACTGAGAGACTGAGCTGAACTGAACCTTCTCTGAGCTGGAGCTTGACTTGTATTAGCTTTTCAGGCTACTGTAGTCTGGATACCAACCTCAGCACTGGCCTGTGGGCTCCAGACTGTTGCCCAGATCTCTGCTGCTGCCATTCAGATGGAGGGCCGGGGCCCGTAAGTGTGTGGGGCCTTCTCTGCCACCCCCAAGTGCCGCATGCTCACCGCTCCCTACCCCCAGTTGTGCTTGATAAGCTTCTGCTGGCTCCTCTCTCCCTCCCTTCACTTCCAGGCCCAGCTGCCTGCTGCACCCGCACAGTGCATGGCCTCCAATTCTATTCTGTGGGATTCCTTAGCTCTTCCCCAGTGCTAAGTAATTGCTGGAACAGGGAAATGTTCCTCATTCTTCCTGTGCTTTGAGAGACAGCCTTAACACATGCCCTGCCCTAAAGGATGCCCTTAGCTTACCTTCTCCTGATCTAGTAAGGTTGCATGAGCTAGAATATATCACGCTCCAAGATATAAACATTTATGATGCTGGGTATTTAAATAATTGAAAGAAAGGTTCCTTATCATCAGTACTACACAGGGTGAAATGAACTACTATTAGGATAACCTTCTATCTATATTTACATGTAAAATCCTTTCACTTATTTGGGGTTAAATAAGGTACCATTATCTATATTAGCTTCCCACAAAAGAAACTCTCCTCTGCTACACATTATTTGGACTTCTATTATCCAACAATTCAGGATATTCTTCTTTATTTGGATATAACATTGCCACATCTTACAATTACCCAGCATCTTTCAGTTTGAGACTATAATGATAATAATGACAACTATGGTAATAACCATGTATCTATCATCTTGTATTGAAAAACACTTTCCAATGAGCAATTAGTTACTACACCTCTGTAAAATAGTTACATATCATTATAACCACCTTTTCAGAGGAGGAAACTAGGACATAAAATAACCAATTTATTTTAACTCATTAAAAAAATTTTAATGACTTTTGTCCAAAGACAGAGCTGCAGCAATAAGTGATCATGTGAAGCAAAAGGAAAGGACATTGTGGTTCACAGGTCCACAGTATCTGTGACTGGACTCCTGAGATCTCCACGGATTTACTGCCATTCAGAACTGTTCATTCCCCCTATCCCCCACTACTTATCTCCAGTTTAGAGGCAAATTAAGGCAGCTCCAAATAACAAAAAAAGGATTCTTAATAGTGCTGAAATTAAATAGATTATAAAAGTGGCATTCAAAGAAATTGCCCTACCTTGTATTTCCATGGAGCCAAAACATGTACAATAAAAAAGTTCTCTCCCATGGCTGAAGGGATACAATCAAATCACCCCAGGATACAAGAGACTTGACAGTATTTTGCCTGGACTCTTATTTCCTACTGTGCTCTTACAGGTTACAATCAGAGTCTCCCTGGGGATATCTAAAACAGGAGCTCAATAAATTTTTTGTTTGCATAGTTTTCAAAAGATTTTACCTTTAACACAAGTAGGTAAGCTACACAAGCATAATAATATATCTACTATACAACTAGGTAAATATATAGATATATCCTGGCAGCTATGCAAAGTACTTCCTAATTCTAAACTATTTGTTTTAAGATATGAATCTATGCTTCTAAGCATTTAGGTCCCTTCTAGCCAGCTAAGCACAGTGAGAGCATTCATAAAAGTCCAGAAGTCTTACGAAGGAATTTCCATTTCTGAAAAGAGAGATTTCATTTAAAAAATTATTTTGTAATTATTTTTCCCTATCTTTGAGCATGATTTACCTATCCAAATATCTCTTGACAGAATTACTTAAACTTTGTATTTTCCCAAAAGTTAACTATGAAACAAAAATGTAAAAGAAATGTAAAATAATATTCACATTTATGAAACTACATTTTAAAACACTATCCCCTAAATCAAAAACAAAGTGGAAACAAATGAACTTAAATGAGTATCCATTGGAGAGCATGAACACATAGAAATACTATCTTTAGAGATACATATTTAGATTAGATACTAAGAAGGAATCTATACATTGAAAAAGACATACCAACCAAGCAGCATATAAATATTATATGTATCACAATTCAAGCAAATATACTGCACAAATAAAATCATAAATTGATAGGAATAATATGAATATTGGCTGGACATTTGACGATATAAGAAAGCTTTTTAGTTTTAAACATGACATTTTTATGATGTTGAAAAAAATTAAGAAAAATACACTTCTTATCTTTGAGAGGTACATATCAAAATATCTTCAGATAAAATGATATGATTCTTATATTTGCTTCAAAATAATCTACATGCTTGAGTAGATGGAGGTTTAGATGAAACAAGACTGGTTATTAGTTGAAAACTGATGAAGTTTCATGATGATAAAATTGAATTCATACTACTGTTTTAATCTAGATATGCACATTTAAAATTTTCTTAAAAACTTAAAAAAATAATAACAGAATTGATACATCAGTCTTTTGGTGGGTTCAAATTCCTTTTTTCTCCAGTTTACATTTTGGCAGCTTTTTCAGCAAGGATCTATGATTGATTTTTTCAATGCTTATCTAAAAATGTCCTTATTTTGCCTCACTATTGAATGGAAGTTCTCATGGGTAAAGAATTCCAGGATAACACTAATTCCCCTCAGTTATCACTTCATTGTCTTTTAGTATCTATTTCTACTTGTAATTTATCTGTCAATCTAATAATTATTTCTTTATAGAAAATTCTTTCTGATGTCTTTAAATCTTTACCTGTCTAGATGAATGGATAAAGAAGTTGTGGTACATATATACAATGGAATATTACTCTGCCATAAAAAGGAACAAATTTGAGTCAGTTGAACTGACATAAATGAACCTGGAGCCTGTTATACAGAGTGAAGTAAGTCAAAAAGAGAAAATAAATATTGTATATTAACACATGCATATAAAATCTAGAAAAATGGCACTGATGGACCTATTTGAAAGGCAGGAATAGAGGCACAGTTGTAGAGAACAGACTTGTGGGCACAGCGGGGGAAGAGAAGGTGGGACAAACAGAGAGCAGCACTGACACGTGTATGCTACCATATATAAAACAGCTAGCTGTATAACACAGGTAGTCCAACCCAGTGCTCTGTGATAACCTAGGTAGGTGGGATAGGGTAGGTGGGAGGGAGGTTTAGAGGGAGAGGACAAATGCACAGAATGGCTGATTCACGTTCTTATATGGCAGAAACCAACACAACATCATAAAGCAATTATCCTCAAATTAAAAATACATTTAAAAAAAGAAAAAGTCTTTACCTATTTTCTGCTCTATAGCCTCACTATAATGTGTCCGTTTTTTAGTTTAATTTTTCCTGAATGGAAATCAATAATGTCTATTTTTGAGATAATTTATTTCTTTGGCAATGGTGAAAATTTTTCAGCTATCATCTCTTCAAATATTGCCTTTTTTGCAATCCTACTTTCTGGAACTCCCATTGTTGATATGTGAAATGTTTGCCCACTATCTGCCTTGTTTCTGTCTTTCCCTTTCATATTTTAAGAAGAGGTGGCAAGAATACACAGAAGAATTGTACAAAAAAGATCTTCATGACCAAGATAATCACAATGCTGTGATCACTCATCTAGAGCCAGACATCTTGGAATGTGAAGTCAAGTGGGCTTTAGAAAGCATCACTACGAACAAAGCTAGTGGAGGGGATGGAATTCCAGTTCAGCTATTACAAATCCTGAGAGATGATGCTGTGAAAGTGCTGCACTCAATATGCCAGCAAATTTGGAAAACTCAGCAGTGGCCATAGGACTGGAAAAGGTCAGATTGCATTCCAATCCCAAAGAAAGACACTGCCAAAGAATGCTCAAACTACTGCACAATTGCACTCATCTCACATGCTAGTAAAGTAATGCTGAAAATTATCCAAACCAGGCTTCGCAATACGTGAACTGTGAACTTTCAGATGTTCAAGCTGGTTTTAGAAAAGGCAGAGGAACCAGAGATCAAATTGCCAACATCCGCTGGATCATGGAAAAAGCAAGAGAGTTCCAGAAAACATCTATTTCTGCTTTATTGACTATGCCAAAACCTTTGACTGTGTGCATCACAATAAACTGTAGAAAAGTTCTGAAAGAGATCAGAATACCAGACCACCTGACCTGCCTCTTCAGAAACCTATATGCAGGTCAGGAAGCAACAGTTAGAACTGGACATGGAACAACAGACTGGTTCCAGATAGGAAAAGGAGTACATCAAGGCTGTATATTGTCACTCAACTTATTTAACTTCTATGCAGAGTACATCATGAGAAATGCTGGACTGGAAGAAACACAAGCTGGAATCAAGATTGCTGGGAGAAATATCAATAACCTCAGATGTGCAGATGACACCACCCTTACGGCATAAAGTGAAGAGGAACTAAAGAGCCTCTTGAATGAAAGTAAAAGAGGAGATGAAAAAGTTGGCTTAAAGCTCAACATTCAAAAAACAAAGATCATGGCATCTGGTCCCATCACTTCATGGGAAATAGATCGGAAAACAGTGGAAACCATGTCAGATTTTATTTTGGGGGGCTCCAAAATCACCGCAGATGGTGACTGCAGCCATGAAATTGAAAGACGCTTACTCCTTGGAAGGAAAGTTATGACCAACCTAGATAGTATATTGAAAAGCAGAGACATTACTTTGCCAACAAAGGTCCATCTAGTCAAGGCTATGGTTTTTCCAGTGGTCATATATGGATGTGAGAGTTGGACTGTGAAGAAAGCTGAGTGCCAAAGAATTGATGCTTTTGCACTGTGGTGTTGGAGAAGACTCTTGAGAGTCTCTTGGACTGCAAGGAGATCCAACCAGTCCATTCTCAAGGAGATCAGCCCTGGGTGTTCTTTGGAAGGAATGATGCTAAAGCTGAAACTCCAGGACTTTGGCCACCTCATTTGAAGAGTTGACTCATTGGAAAAATTCTGATGCTGGGAGGGATTGGGGGCAGGAGAAGGGGACGACTGAGGATGAAATGGCTGGATGGCATCACGGACTCGATGGACATGAGCCTGAGTGAACTTCAGGAGTTGGTGATGGACAGGGAGGCCTGGTGTGCTGCGATTCATGGGGTCACAGAGTCAGACACAACTGAGCGATTGAACCGTGCTGATATCCCTGTGGTGCATTCTGGGTAATTCCTACAGTGTTATCCTCCAAGTTACTAATTCTCTCTTCAGCTATGTCTAATATGATGTTATAAAATCTATTATTAGAGTTTTTAACTTCAAAGTCCATATTTCTCAATCCTAGGATTAGGATTTGTTTCTTTTGACATTTGCCTTTCTTCATCATATTCTATCAGTTTCTTAGAGTTTGAATTCTCATTTTTATACATTTAATTATGTTAAACGCATTTATTACTATTTTCAATTCTCTTCTATGGTGCTATTTAGCTATGTTAATTGTTTCAGAGTCTAATCCTAATATCTACTGTGACTCTTGCATATTTGAGGTGGATTTTGGATAATTTTAGATTTATGGAGAAATTCCAAAGATAGTACAGAAAGTTCCCATGTACTTCACATCCAGGTCCCCTTATTCTTAACATCTTAAGCAAGTGTGGTACATTTTAACAATTAATCAACCAATACTGACATGTAATTATTAACTAAGGTCCATGGTTTATTCATAGTTTCCCAGTTTTTTCTAGTATCTTCTTCTGTTCCAGGATATCATCCAGAAGAGTACATTAGAGTTACAGAAGAGTACATTAGAGTTAGCTGTCATGTCTTCTTAAGCTCCTCATAGGTGTGAGAGTTTCTCAGATTTTCCTTTTTTTAATATCAAAATATGATCGATTCAAGGTATATTGACCCAACATTTTGTTGAATACCCCTCTATTGGAATTTGCCTGATATTTTACTCATGATTAGATTGACATTATTGATTTTGAGAGAAAATAAGAGGTAATGCAGCATTTTCAATATATCATATCAAAGGACAGCCTATGAATATGATTTACCACAGAGAGTGGTGAATTTCATTACCAGGCTGAAGTAGTGCTTATCAGGTTTATTCAGTATAAAGCTGGGGTTCTTGTGTTTGGGATTGTCACATACATAGGTAGTGTAGATTTCAGTACCAAACACAATGAAGCTTCAAGATAAAGATAGAAACTTCTTAGAGTCCTTCTTGCAGTTACCTTGAGCCAGTAGAGAATTTTTTTTGTTTGTTTTCAAATCCACCCTTCTGTTGAGATTATAATAATCTCAGGAACTTGGCTTTAGTTAGTTTAAGGACCTACGCTCTAACCTCCTATGTTATGCAATCTTATGTCTACTCCCCAAATGAGAACTCGCCTCACGGCCCCCAGTGTCCAATGCCCCATCCCCATCTACACTACCACAAGGTACTTATGGTCTACATTACAGTTTTGGTTCACTTCGCTGTTCCAGTACTCTCTTATCTATGGCAACCAAAGATATAATGTCTTTCTCGCAAGGTGACTGACATACTTCAATTCACTTTGTTATCCCTAACTTATATGAGTTTGTTGCAAAAGAGATTTTCTGATTTCCTCAGTCTACCATATCTTTAAAATCTCAAGTCTTTCCCTCAGTCTAGTTGAGTCTCTCTACCTCAATAACACATGTGAAAAATTCCTTCTCATGTTATCTGTTCTGTAATGATATTACTATTTTATTCAACATTTTCTGTCTCAACAGTTTATATCACTAATAAGCAAAACAGCTATCGCAATGAACACATAAAATCTTTTATTGAGTTGTGTGAAGAAATATTAAACAAAGATAACTTGCATGTAATTTAATTTAACTTAAGTAATTTAACTGGAAATTGAACCTCAACCATGGAAACTTAAGAGTAAATGGTTTTACTTTTCTTCAGTGTGTTCAGATTGAATACACTGATTACACAAAGGCTTTATGGAATATCCACAAGATAATGAAATGAAGCATATGTCAGAGAAAAGAACGAATTATATCTAATAGTGCACAAAATTAGAACTTAAAAAGTGATTACTGTAAAGAAATATAAAATAAAAGTTGTAGCTCCAATGCCTTCACTGCTAGTTCAAAGTAACCTACTGTCTTTATGTCTTAATATTTTAAATTACAAGTATATTACAAAATTGGTTCATCATTTTCAACAAAAATCATAAATCAAGTAACATGTTAAGAGATTATTGCCCATGATCTTCATTGTCCATCACTTTTCAAGCATGAATTAAAGAGCTAAAGAGCTAAGCCAATCTAAGTAAAAACTTTTCCTAAGGCATGTTGATTCTATTTATCAATGAATGTTAAATCTTATTAACTGGCACATTAGCACTTTAAAGTTTTGTCAACAGGTTTGAAAAAGAAAAATCAATACACAATAATATTTCTGATTCAAAGATATAACTGGATAAATACCTGAAGCATGACAAACATGAGTGAAAAAATAGCCTTTCCCTCTTTCCATGTAATACCAATATTATGTGCTTCATTTCCACATCTATATAAATATATATTATTCTCCTTATTTTGCAGAATTTAAAAAAAATCATAGTGTTTAAAGAAAATGATACTGTCTTAGCTATAGAAACTTTTTAGAAATAAAAGGTAATACAATGCTTAAAATAATTATTATATAAATATGCATATGTTCATCATGTTGTCTGCTATAAGTATTTTTCAAAGTTTTATCTTTTCATTTAGAGAACATCTAATGATAAAGGTATTATATTTCTAGAGCAAACTAATCAAAACTGAAACATTTACGCATGTTAAAAATCCAGGATGGAAGATAGTAACACCTCAAAATTTAAATGAAATACCTACTACCTATGGTAGAAGTTGCCAAGGTTGTAAAAATGAGTTTAAGAAACACCTCTTTAAAAAAAAAAAGATGATGATGCACTAATATCTGAGAAAAGAAGTGTATGCCTTACAAATATCTAAGAAAAGAAGAGAAGCTGAAGGAAAAGGAGAAAAGGAAAGATATACCCATTTGAAGTCAGAGTTCCAAAGGACAGCAAGGAGAGTAAGAAAGCCTTACTCAGAGATCAATGTAAAGAAATAGAGGAAAACAATAGAATGGGAAAGCTTAGAGATTGCTTCAAAAAAATTAGAAATACCAAGGGAACATTTCATGCAAAGATGGGCACATAAAGGACAGAGACAGTATAGACTTAACAGAAGCAGAAGATATTAAGAAGAGGTGGCAAGAATACACAGAAGAACTGTACAAAGAAGATCTTCACTTTCCAGATAACCACCATGGGGTGATCACTCACCTAGAGCCAGACATCCTGGAATGTGAAGTCAAGTGGGCCTTAGGAAGCATCACTACGAACAAAGTTAGTGGAGGTGATGGAATTCCAATTGAGCTATTTCAAGTTCTAAGAGATGATGCTGTGAAAGTGGTGCACTCAATATGCCAGCAAATTTGGAAAACTCAGCAGTGGTCACAGGACTGGAAAACATCAGTTTTCATTCCAATCCCTAAGAAAGGCCATGCCAAAGAATGTTCAAACTAACACACAATTGCACTCATCTCATACACTAGCAAAGTAATGCTCAAAATACTCCAAGCCAGGCTTTAAGAGTACATGAACTGTGAACTTCCAGATGTTCAAGTTGGATTTAGAAAAGGCAGAGGGACCAGAATCAAATTGCCAACATCAGTTGGATCATAGAAAACGAAGAGTTACAGAAAAACATCTACATCTGCCAAAACCTTTTGACTGTGTGGATCACAACAAACTGTAAAAAATTCTTAAAGGGATGGGAATACCAGAGCACTTGACCTGCCTTCTGAGAAATCTGTATGCAGGTCAAGAAGCAACAGTTAAAACTGGACATGGAACAACAGACTGATTCCAAATTGGGAAAGGTGTACATCAGGTTGTATCACCCTGCTTATTTAACTTATACGCAGAGTACCTCGTGCAAAATGCCAGGCTGGATGAAGCACAAGCTTGAATCAAGAATGCTAGGCGAAATATCAATAACCTCAGATATGCAGATGACACCACCCTTATGGTAGAAAGTGAAGAAAAACTAAGAGCTTTTTGATGAAAGTGGAAGAGGAGAGTGAAAAAGTTGACTTAAAACTCATTCAGAAAACTAAGATCATGGCATCCAGTTCTGTCACTTCATGGCAAATAGATGGGAAAACAATGGAAACAGTGACAGACTTTTTTGGAGGGGGCTCCAAAATCACTGCAGATAATGACTGCAGCCATGAAATTAAAAGATGCTTGCTCCTTGGAAGAAAAGTTATGACCAATCTAGACAGCATACTCAAAAGCAGAGACGTTACTTTTTCAACAAAGGTCCATCTAGACAAAGCTATGGTTTTTCCAGTGGTCATGTATGGATGTGAGAGTTGGACTGTGGAGAAAGCTAACCGCAGTAGAATTGATACTTTTGAACTGTGGTGTTGGAGAAGACTCTTGAGAGTCCCTTGGACTGCAAGGAGATCCAACCAGTCCATCCTACAGGAAATCACTGACTATTCACTGAAAGGACTAACGATGAAGCTGAAACTCCAATACTTTGGCCACCTGATGTGAAGAACTGACTCATTGGAAAAGACCCTCATGCTGGGAAAAATTGAAGGCAGGAGGAGAAAGGGATGACAGAGGATGATATTGTTGGATGGCATTCTTGACTGGATGGACATAACTTTGAGCAAGCTCCAGGTGTTGGTGATGGACAGGGAAGCCTGGCGTGCTACAGTAATGGGGTCACAAAGAGTGGGACACGACTGAGTGACTGAACAGAACTGATGACCTAGTAGGGGACTGTATGCTTCCAGGTTCAATAGCTTGGCCAGAATGAAGGGGCATTTAATCCGAGTTCGTTGCTAGACTGAGGTACAGGTGAGGTAGTTAGAGTGGAAGGCAAGGCAAGGAGGAACTTGTGTTGGTGTGATCACCAGAGTTTACCCAGCTTGCTGCGGTGGACCTTTGCTGCCAACAACACTAGTACCCGAGCTCTTTCCTTCAGTTCTAACACTGTTCACTCCATTTTAAGTGGCATGCCTGAATAGTCAGAGCAAACTGTTTAACCATTGTCTGAATACTTGACTGTAGAACAGTAAGGAGAACCACTGAAGCGCAGTAAGATATCCATATGATACGCGTACATCAAAAAGTGAAAAGTACAACTGAGTGGGTCATTTCTTTCCTCTCTTAGAAAATGAGAACACATCCTCCAGGATTGCCCCAGTGAGATACCTTTTGTGGGAAGCCTTCCCTAATCACACTGACATGTTGGCTTCATCTTTTCTGCTTCTGTTTTCCTGTATTAAGAACCTTTCAGGTTTTTATAAATTAATGGGTAAACAAATACTTATATTAATACTTCAGACTGCACTTGGCTATAACAATCATTCCTACCTCAGTTTCAAGACTAGTATACAACAGGTGATCAGTACATGCTGTTGACTGAGAAAGAGAAAAAGGGAAGAAGGAAAAAAGGAAGAGGAAGGAGGAAAGAAAGAAGGAAGAAAAGGAGGAGGGAGGGGCAATGGTAGGCTGGCTCAGTACGTAGCTGCATGCTGTCAGACCCGGCCTGGCTCCTGGCCCCTCCACCCCCTGCCCTCTCCTTCTGAGCCTCCTGAGGGGCCCTAGCAGGCCACCCACAGTGGCCACAATCAACCACCCTGACACTGTCAGATCTTAAGCCTTATCGTCTATATGTCAACATCGTATCCCTTTCTCAAGATCTACTCCTGAGACTGGGTCCCCACCTGACCAACAAGGGGAAATCTGCTGAGTTTCTTTCACTGTGCTGGGATCCCTCCGTCTGCTGAGCAGTAGTTAGCAGCCTAACTCACTGCCCAACAAGCCAGACTACTCTCATGAGGGCCCACCTCTGACACCATACCTGCTTTAACTGGACTTGGTCCCTCACTGCAGACCACTCTCTGAGATCTACCCCCAGCACGCCTAAGGCCCAGCCAGACCTCAAGATATAACAAGAGTGAATCACAGTCTTCACAGGGATTCCATTCTGTAGGTGGAGGGTGAATAAGAGGTGTTCCACACTTCCTGTGAATGTTGAGAAGGTATATATGAAAGTACTCCCACTTAGACACACTTAAAAACCCTTTCAATGTGCTGCTTTTTCATGCTAGGAATGCTTGGTTGAAACTCAGGGTTTTTGTGAAAAATCTATTTTTCAGGATATTTGTTCTGCCTTTTTAAAGAAGAAATATGATACTTGAAGCCCATTCTATTGATATTAATGCATCATTTTAATTCAAAAGATCCATGCAAAGAAAATTCTTGGAACACCTGAAAGAACATGGTGAATGATAACTGCTCAGACAACTCAGTCAAACAGGCACCATGGCTGGTCACAGTGGGCTATGTTTATTGCCAAATCAATAATCAATACTATTAACATATGGGAAATTAGATTTCCAGTGGAAATTTGCTGTATGATGCAGGGAACTCAAGCTGATGCTCTGTGACAACCTAGAGGGGCAGGATGAGGTGGGATTGGGAGGAAGATTCAAGAGGAAGGGGACATATGTATACCTATGGCTGATTCATGTTGATGTATGGCAGAAATCAATACAATATTGCAAAGCAAACATCCTCCAATTTAAAGAAAATAAATTTAAAAAATAATCAATACTGACACACAGTAGTTACTAAATTAGTATTTTGTCGTTGAAAGTGAAAGTGTTAGTCACTGAGTCATGTCCAATTCTTTGTGACCCCATGGAAGATAGCCCACTAGGTTCCTCTGTCCATGGAATTCTTCAGGCAAGAATACTGGAGTGGGTAGCTATTTCCTTCCAGGGGTTCTTCCCAACCCAGGGACTGAGCCCAGATCTCCCACCTTGCAGGAAGACTCTCACGGACTGAACCACTTGGGGATCCCAATTAGTTGTTACTAAGTTAGTATCTGTTGAATGAATGAGTGAACATGTGCTCATATGTGTGTTTGTATGTAGAAACATGATGGTGGAGTGGAGGTACTCTGAGAGCATCTACTGTATGACACCAAACAGTTTTCTGATTTTGCTCCTTTTGAGATGCATTTGACACCTCACCCTGTTAAAATCTCAGTCAGCTTGGTCACTCTGTCATGTCTGACTCTTTGCGACCCCATGACTGCAGCACGCCAGGCCTCCCTGTCCATCACCAACTCCAGGAGCTTACTCAAGCTTATCTATCGAAGCCCCTCTATCGAGGAGTATAAGAAGAGCAAGAAGCCTTTGGAGGTAGAGAATAGCATTATATATGCTGTGTTCTCATTCTAGAAAAGCAGATTTCCCACGCATTCCATCTGGGGCTGGGAGTTTATTTAGCGGTAGTTGCTTATGCCTAGAGTTTTTAAAATTAATCTGCCACAGAAGTGCCTCATGGATAAGGTCTAGAGTCACAGTATTGATACAAATATATGCTATGCCTATACATATGTATATACATGTGTGTATAATTAAAAAAGCAGTCCTACAAATGTATGCATATAAAAAGTCAACCTTAAATTGCTACTCTGTCAGAAAATGTCATTTTAAATGTCTAACATTATGCCTCAGGCTTCAGTACTCAGGAGCTTTTGACAGGCTAAAAAGGAAGCAAATCCCATAAACCAGGTCTTGTTTGGGTTCTATCAGCAGATTCCAGTCTTATGTTAATTACTGTGACAATGAAAAGGAGAGATATTATCTAAACTAAGATATTGTAATTTTTGTTCTAGTCTGTTACATAATGTTCTGAAAGGAAATCAAGGAAGTATCCTTTTAATTTCACTTTTTTCTTTATAATTCTGCTTCTTGACATAATTTAAGACCGGCTCCAAAGGTCTTTTCTTTATTATATATTCCAAAAGTACATCACAGGACTTTGTGCATGTAAAACATGCCTATTACAGATGAGTGAATGGGCATTTAAAATGTAATGTGCTCTCAGACTAAACATCAAATACACAAAAAAGGTATATGAATCTGGATGACAGTCCACAGGTACTATAAGAGAGGGCTACTGTATGTACCTTCAAATCATGAGCTGAGCTTAAGCCTTGTAAAAATAATCCAGGGAAAGCATCATCTCTATCTCAGCCGCATGCTTCCCTTTCCTCTCCTTAATTTTTCCAGATGTAAATACTTACCTACTTGTACACAGAAAAGGCAATCTAAAGATCAAAGATATATTAAACATCACAGGTCAGTAACACTATGAGTCCTGAATGGGGAATAAAGAACCCTGTCTTTCATTGGACCTTTGCACTTTATAGGCTGTGTGACCTTGAAGAAGTCACCAAATCTCCCTAAGTCGCATTTCTCTCAAGCATTCAGTTCAGTTCAGTTGCTCAGTCGTGTCCCACTCTTTGCGACCCCATGAATCGTAGCACACCAGGCCTCTCTGTCCATCACCAATTCCTGGAGTTCACTCAGACTCACACCCATAGAGTCAGTGATGCCATCCAGCCATCTCATCCTCTGTGGTCCATTCTCCTCCTGTCCCCAATCCCTTCCAGCATCAGAGGTTTTTCCAATGAGTCAACTCTTTGCATGAGGTGGCCAAAGTACTGGAGCTTCAGCTTCTGCATCATTCCCTCCAAAGAAATCCCAGGGTTGATCTCCTTCAGAATGGACTGGCTGGATCTCCTTGCAGTCCAAGGGACTCTCAAGAGTCTTCTCCAACACCACACTTCAAAAGCATCAATTCTTCGGTGCTCAGCCTTCTTCACAGTCCAACTCTCACATCCATACATGACCACAGGAAAAACCATAGCCTTGACTAAACAGACATTAGTCGGCAAAGTAATGTCTCTGCTTTTCAATATGCTATCTAGGTGAGTCATAACTTTCCTTCCAAGGATTTAAGCGTCTTTTATTTTCATGGCTGCAATCACCATCTGCAGTGATTTGGGAGCCCAAAAAAGTAAAGCCTGACACTGTTTCCACTGTTTCCCCATCTATTTCCCATGAAGTGATGGGACCACCGGATGCCATGATCTTTGTTTTCTGGATGTTGAGCTTTAAGCCAGCTTGTTCACTCTCCTCTTTCACTTTAATATGAGGCTTTTGAGTTCCTCTTCACTTTCTGCCATAAGGGTAGTATTATCTGCATATCTGAGGTTATTGATATTTCTCCTGGCAATCTTAATTTCAGCTTGTGCTTCTTCCACCCCAGCGTTTCTCATGATGTCTCTGCATAGAAGTTAAATAAGCAGGGTGACAATATACAGCCTTGATGTTCTCCTTTCCCTATTTGGAACCAGTCTGTTGTTCCATGTCCAGTTCTAACTGTTGCTTCCTGACCTGCATACAGGTTTCTGAAGAGGCAGGTCAGGTGTTCTGGTATTCCCATCTCTTTCAGAATTTTCCAGAGGTTATTGTGATCCACAGTCAAAGGCTTTGGCATAGTCAATTAAGCAGAAATAGATGTTTTTTTGGAACTCTCTTACTTTTTCCATGATCCAGCGGATGTTGGCAATTTGATCTCTTGTTCCTCTGTCTTTTGTAAAACCAGCTTGAACATCAGGAAGTTCACGGTTCACGTATTGCTGAAACCTGGCTTGGAGATTTTTGAGCATTACTTTACTAGCGTGTAAGATGAGTGCAATCGTGCGGTAGTTTGAGCATTCTTTGGCATTGCCTTTCTTTGAGATTGGAATGAAAACTGACCTTTTCCAGTCCTGTGGCCACTGCTGAGATTTCCAAATTTGCTGGCGTATTGAGTGCAGCACTTTCACAGCAGCATCTTTTAGGATTTGAAAGAGCTCAACTGGAATTCCATCACCTCCACTAGCTTTGTTCATGGTGATGCTTTCTCAGGCCCACGTAACTTCACATTCCAGGATGTCTGGCTCTAGGTGAGAGATCACACCATCGTGATTATCTGGGTCATAAGGATCTTTTTTGTACAGTTCTTCTGTATATTCTTGCCACCTCTCATTAATATCTTCTGCTTCTGTTATGTCCAGACCATTTCTGTCCTTTATCGAGCCCATCTTTGCATGAAATGTTCCCTTGGTATCTCTCATTTTCTTGAAGAGATCTCTAGTCTTTCCGATTCTGTTGTTTTCCTCTATTTCTTTGCACTGATCACTGAAGAAGGCTTTCTTATCTCTTCTTGCTATTCTTTGGAACTCTGCATTCAGATGCTTATATCTTTCCTTTTCTCCTTTGCTTTTCACCTCTCTTCTTTTCACAGCTATTTGTAAGGCCCCCCAGACAGCCATTTTGCTTTTTTGCATTTCTTTGCCATGGGGATGGTCTTGATCCCTGTCTCCTGTACAATGTCATGAACCTCATTCCATAGTTCATCAGGCACTCTATCTATCAGATCTAGACCCTTAAATCTATTTCTCACTTCCACTGTATAATCATAAGGGATTTGATTTAGGTCATACCTGAATGGTCTAGTGGTTTTCCCTACTTTCTTCAATTTCAGTCTGAATTTGGCAATAAGGAGTTCATGATCTGAGCCACAGTCAGCTCCCAGTCTTGTTTTTCTTGACTGTATAGAGCTTCTCCATATTTGGCTGCCAAGAATATAATCAATCTGATTTTGGTGTTGACCATCTGGTGATGTCCATATGTAGAGTCTTCTCTTGTGTTTGCTATGGAAGAGGGTGTTTGCTATGACCAGTGCATTTTCTCAAGCATTAAAATAATAATAAATACCGATCTCACCTGTGCTCTGTGTCAGAGACAGCGCTAGGTATTTACTGTATCATTTCATTCTTCTCAGGCTTCCTTGCAGTTAGGGGTCACCTGTCTGAATTCTGACCCGTGAAACAAGCAGGAATGATACAAGCCATTCATGAACTGCTCTGTAAATACAACCCACAAGATCCACCAGCTCTCTGTTCCTGTTTTGTGACTGGAGTCATATATCACAAAGAGTAGGTGCAAGATAGGAAAACAACCTGAGACTCTGTGTTACCACTTGCAGCAGAGCCTGAGTAGGATAGCCATCAAGCTACTGAGACTATGATGTGAGCAAGAAACGAGCCTTACTGTTTTAAGCCATTAGAACAGTTTAATATAGCCTACCCTGACTAACAAAAGCACTAAATAAGAAAATAAAATTCACTTGTTTTATATATCAATATGCCCTACAGCTATACAAGTTATTACTGTGAGCAATGATGGCGACCTTGTAAAAAAATTAATAGGACTTCTAAGATTTTTAGTCAATATAAAGGCTCCTTGAAAGATAGAGTTCAGTCACTATAGACCAGCCATTCTTCCTTAAATATTATTATATATTTATATGGTCTTAATATATCCAGGAAATAGATACAAAGATGATCCTTTTAACCAAGTATTTTAGCTGATATAACTAGGTAGTTGAAAGCCTATCACTTATGTTCTCTACAATGACACTAAGTTACATGAAGTTTCTAAAGATAGTGACCTCTGGCAAAAGATGAAAATGCACACCTACATGAAATGATTCTCTCACTTTAAAACCAAAACTAAGAAGCTGATTGTAACCATATTTGCAATCTCCTTTTAGGAGATGTCTTGCTAATAAGCACTCAGAAAAGAACAGCAAAATGCTAAGATTATGGTTAATACAATTTTGTATAGACTGAGTTTGCCTAAATTTCAAATACAACGTACACAGAATTGGAGGGAAGCCTTCCTGAGAACCTAAGAAAATGGTACTTAAGGTACCCTTATTATTTTTTATATGGTGCCAAGTTTTCTTGATCAAATTGTTTAGTCAATCAAAGAACTATTTCATTTAGAGATTTTTGAAGGGATATTAATTCAAGTCAGCAAAAGGAATCATTGATTAAATCCAAGAGTATTATATCAGTTCAAGTGTTCCTTATTGGATGATTATTAGCTGTTGCTGTACAAATATCACTGGCAGGATTAATAAGATCTCTCACAGAATCAGAAGGCCAAAAATAAGTTCAAAGAAGGCTAAAAATATTCCCTAATTTTAATTTTTAAATGCAGCCTTCCAAAAATCAAACATGTATTTTAGAGTAATCTTGACATCTCCAGAAGTGCATAAATGAATTTAAACCTGTCAATGACCTACTTTAACGAAAGAAATTGCAGCCATCTTAAATACTTATAATTTACCTTTATAATAATACTAAGCTGCTAATTTTAGAACTTAGAAATGAGAAATTATGGCAAATAAATGCATTTAGCACAATCAACCATCTAGAGGACTCAAGTATATTCTTCGGGTAAAGAAAAACTGAGTTTGCCTATTCCTGAATGTCTTGCCATTGCTGAAAATTTAAATATTTTCCAATATTTTCAATATTTCTTCCCACACAGGCTGGAAGAACCACAAGGAAATGCAGGCTGACTCACTAGAGTTAACTCTGTAGATACCAGTCACGTACATGTAGACTGAGACAAAGCAGTTCGACAGGGGTGCTTGAACTAGTGCCTGCCTTGCACAATGGCAGAGACTAGCCATTGCCTGCCAAAACCCCCACCTTCTCCCTCCTCCACAGAAAAGAGAACACTGCCTTTTTTTTTTTGGATGAGCATATTGCTTCCTGGAATAAAACTATTTTATCCACGAATGAACATTATCAATTCAAGGATAATGTGGGACTTTAGTAAAGCTGCTCTAAGAAAACTGGCTTGATTTTGAAGGGCCATCTTTTTTTATTGTTGCCTTACCCCTAACTGACCCCTATATTTTTGATGGCTGAAGTCCAGTAGCCTTCATGGACCCTGAGTTCCACACAGTAGGAAGAAGACCGTAAAAGTCAGAGCTTGACTGCTTGACGACAGGATGGGATTATCACACAGTTGGTCTAGCCTACATCTAGGCTACTTTTAGAAGAGACAGAAATATATTTCTATCTCTTTTAAGTCACTATTATTGTGGGGTTTTCTGCTATGGGCAGCTAAAATGATTTTAACTTATATAATTAGTTAATTCGTTTTTCTTTAGCCGAGAACCATAATAGTCTAGATTTGTACATGTAGACTCAACTTTAACATTTTTATCCTATTTAACAGTAGTAGCCCAATTTGTTAAAATACTAATATGTCATGTAAGAAAATCAGTATTATGAATGAATTATTTTAATGCTTCTTTCATATAAGAAACCTAGAGATAAAAGTTTATCAGAAAACCAGTAAATTCTTAAGGAAATTTTCCCTTCTAGTTCCCAAAGAATACCAAAAAAGAAGTAGGACAACGAGAAACCTTGCATATATTTTCTAAAGAAATTTGTGGAAGAAGAAAAATATTTTGCTACAGAATGTGCATTGACATGATAATATGAATAGCACTTTCTAGTTAAACTGTTTTCTATCATTTCTATTTCCAACATTCTGTTTTTAAAAATCTATTGATTCAAATATGAGAACAATGGTTAAAATTTTAATTTTTTAATAAAGTTTACACTGAAAGCTCCTGGTGATGATTAATAAAGGATTATATTTCTTAAAAGTTCCGGATCAAGTAAACAAGTTCCAACTTGTTTGTTGAAAACCTAAAGCTCTGTATAATCATGTCTACTTCAACCATGTACATGAAAAGAAGAAGCAAGAGGAAGAAGGAGAGAAAATAAACCTATTTATGTCCATCTGGGCCCTAAATGAAAAGGACTCCATTCTAGTATATATGTTTTTCTTACCTCACTATGTAATATAGACTGGGGCTAGGAATGCTTTCACCTTTCAACCTAGAAATAAAAATAATATTTTATTTTTTTCCAATAATTTAGTATCAGAAAAGAATTCCTAGTACAGGAATCTCTCTCTTCCTCAACTCACTTTGATCTCTTTCTCTTTCTCCTCTAAAAACGAAGAAAGAAAAAGCAAAATGTCAATACTAATTTCTTTTTTTATTTTTCACAGTAAGTTGCTGATATATGAAGCCCTCAGACTACAAACATTTTTTTAGTCGTTATGATGAAGAAAGAAAAACCACAGGTTTCCATATGCATTGTTTTAGAATTCACACTGCAAGTGACTCTTTTAAAAAAGTAACTCTATCTTGCAATCACTATGGAAAACAGCATGGAAGTTCCTCAGAATAACTAAAAACAGAGTTGCCATATGATCCAGCAATTCTACTCCTGGGCATATATCTGGACAAAATTATAATTCAAAAAGATACATGTACCCCTACCTTCACAGCAGCACTATGTACAATGGCCAAGAAATGGAAACAAGCTGTTTATTATAAGAGGCATGGGTAAATAAGGTGTGGTATATATATATATACACAATGGAGTATTACTCAGCCATAAAAAGAATGAAATACTGTCACTTGCAGCAACATGGATAGACCTAGAGATTAGCATACTAAGTAAGACGAAATAGAAAGACAAATACAATACGACATCACTTACATGTGGAAACTAAAACATGACACAGATGAACTTATCTACAAAGCAGAAAGAGAGTCACGGAAACAGCACAGACTTGTGGTTGAAAACAGAGAAAGAAGGTGGGAGGGTGGATTGGGAGTTTAGGGTTAGCGTTTGCAAACGTTCTGTTGCTGTTGTCTGCTCACTCAGCTGTGCCCCACTCTTTGCGACCCCATGAACTGCACCAGGCTCCTCTGTCCGTGGGATTGCCCAGGCAAGAATTCTGGAGCGGGCTGCCATAGCTCTCTCTAGGGGTTCTTTTCGACCCAGAGATTGAACCGCATCTGCTGCACCTCCTTCACTGCAGGTGGATTCTTTGTCACTGAGCCACTAGGGAAGCCCACAAACTATTATACGTAGAATGAATAAACAAGATCCCACTGTTGAGTACAGGGAACTACATTCAACATCCTGTGATAAAACATAATAGAAAAAGAGAATATATATATGTGTACACACACGCGCAGGGGGCATGGCAACCCACTCCAGTGTTCTTGCCTGGAGAACCCCATGCACAGAGCAGCCTGGTGGGCTGCAGTCCTCGGGGTAACAGAGTTATATGCGCCTGAAGCGCCTTAGCACGCACACACACATATACACATGCATAAGTGATTCACTCTGCGATACAGAAGAAATTAACACATTTTAAATCAACTATAATTCAGTGAAGTAATTCTTTTAAAGTGACTCTATTATCTCCTATATGTGTATTCATCTCACTAGCTTACTGCTGCTATAGCTTAAGCCAAAGGTAGAAACACAAAGCTTCATGAGAAGAACAACAGTATTCCACATATTTTGAAGTCAGTTAAAATAACATTCAGGTAAACCCAAGATATTTCTGTTCTGAATTATTCTCTGGAAGATTATAACTTCCATGGTTGATGAATATAGCAAAATTAATTTTGTTAAAGTATCATGGAACTTACTAAATATCTTATGGTTGGTGTAGTAATAAAATATATTTTAGTGATATTGAGGACTTACCACCTCCACCTCCAAGAAGACTGGCATTTGCTGTTTAAAAGAAAACAAAACAAAAGATGTTAAATAATATATTAAAATATGTTTATGCCAGAGTATTCCAAGAAAAAGTTGGTAATGATCATTTTATACATATACACACACACACATATCACAATATGTATTTTTATATAAAGATACAGTCTTCGTTTTATGATGAATGAAAATGTAAACATTCACTATTTGTATCTCCTTTTTCTCTTCAAATGACTATTTTTACAATGTTCTTAGTTCTAATAAAATAAAATACATATTATGATCCTTTTATTACCATCCTGTATCTAAATTAACCTTGTTTTCTCCATTTTATCAAGTAGAGATAGAACAATGTTACTTAAGCAATTTCAATAATTTCAAAGGATAATGTAACAAAAAAGTATAATGATAATTTTAATTAAATTAAATATCATCAAATAAAGCTATCTCAAGTTACTCTGCTATAAGAATGAACTTAAATAGCAACAGATTTATTTTTTTTTGCATTAATTTTTTGTTTGTGGGAAAGAAACACATTTTAAATATTCTTGCAAAACAATGATTTGTCATTTCATACCCATTTATCTATTAATCTAGCCCACACAATTATAGAAGTCAAATAATAAGCAAAATACAAAACAATTGCATTTAGATTTTTAAGAGGTCAAAGTTTCAGAAAGTTCCATGGAAATTTTTTGCTGAACTATAAGCAACCTTGCTGCTGCTGCTGCTGCTGCTGCTCAGTCGCCTCAGTCATGTCCGACTCTGTGCGACCCCAAAGACCGCAGCCACCAGGCTCTGCCATCCCTGGGATTCTCCAGGCAAGAACACTGGAGTGGGTTGCCATTGCTTAGGCCTGTGATAATCTAGCCACTACAAAAGTCAGAAAACAGAACTCTTGCAGCAACATAAAGTATGTAGTAACCAAGGTGTTTTTGTTCGTGGAGAAATCTGAGCTACCAAAAGATTATAGAAATCATTTAAGAAGGAAACTAGGAGTATTTAACTTGAATTTTAGTGTGATATCCACAGACCATGCACTGGCCTGGTAAGAGAAGCAAATATCAGAGTGTTAATGATTCCATCAATAAAAAATGGAACATTTTAAGAATAAATGCGTATATCCATAAGTGACGGTTTGTTAATTATTGCAGCACTAAAGAGAACATTATAAAAATGCATGGAGAACAAACACCTTTGAAGGTTTTCTCAGTATGTCAATATCAGAGCATCAAATCTTATTTCATATGATCTTCCAAGTACAGGGCCATCTATTAACAATAATAGCTGCTCTTGGCTTACCCTCACTGCTTTCATCACAAATATGGACTAGCAATCCCATTAGTCAAACAAAACTCATTTCAGATATCACAAGTCATCTGCCACTGTGTCAACTCAGAGCCCTCAAATCCTTCTGACTTCACAATGAAACCGTGTAATATTTACTTAGATGGTATCCAGGACTTAATATTTTCCCAAAATCAAACTGTGTTGAAGTGGCAACTTGCTGAAGAGGCATGAGGAAAGATGTTACCAATTCTTTAATTAATTTTTTTAATTGGAGGCTAATTAATTTAAAACATTATAGTGGTTTTGCCATTCACTGACATGAATCAGCCATGGGTGTACATGTGTTCCCCATCCTGAACCCCCCCTCCCACAAACCTTCCCCATCCCATCCCTCAGGGTCATCCCAGTGCACCAGCCCTGAGCACCCTGCCTCATGCATCAAACCTGGACTGGCGATCTATTTCACATATGATAATATACATGTTTCAATGCTATTCTCTCAGATCATTACCAATCATTACCTTGGGTCCATACCCTTTAGTGGATGGGGGAAATTTCATGATGTCTATTGGCAAACCCAAACACTTTCTAAAAATCTTAACTACATGAATTTTTAAAACTGCATGGCATTTCACACTTCTGCTGATTTTTTATTTTTAAATCTGACTGAGAACTCCTTCCTTGTCTATAGCTTTTTCAGATCCCTGAAACTCCATCTGTTGTCTCCAATTTATACATAGTCATTCATAAAAAAAAAAAAAACTTATTTCCAACAACAAACAACAATAGTAATGAAGAGTAGCTTTACAGTCAAATTATCATGCCCAGAATCACAATAACACAATATAACCTATTTTCCCCCAATGCTTTGCTTAATAAAGGTAGAGTTTGCCTGCTTGGAGAGCACAGACCAAGACCCATCTGTTTAATCAGGCACTTGTCCAATAGATGTGGGTGGATGAGTGGGAGTAGGTGTAGGAACTGGAATTCCAGGTTTGGAGGACCATCAAGTCCATTTATCTCAGATGTGTGCTCATGTCTAGATGAGCATTTCTGGTTACACTTTTAATATCAACATACAAATATTTCATAAAATTGTGGCATCTACAAAGTGCCCAATCATTTTTAAGATAATTTCATGTGTATTACCATTCATGTAATAGAATCTTAATTTAAGCTGCTTAAATATATTCAAATCAAATTCAAAGCAATTCTAATAACTATAATCCTGATAATGATTTATCTAAAGAATCCATCAAATTTAAGTCTATTTTATTAACTTCTGTTCTCTAAAAATTAAAAAATAAATGTTTTTTTCTTCAATAAAAGTGACATGCATACTTGCTCAGGCACTTCAGTCATGTCCAATTCTTGTAACCCCATGGACTATAGTCCACAAGGCTCCTCTGTCCATGGTATTCTCCAGGCAAGAATACTGGAGTGGGTTGCCATGTCCTCCTGCAGGGGATCTTCCCGACCCAGGGATCAAAACTACATCTCCTGCATTACAGGCGTATTCTTTGCCGCTGAGCCACAGGGGCAAAAGTGGCAAAAGTGACACAACTGTAGGCAAATAAAAGTGAATCTTTCTATTATTGTATCTTTACAAAGTACCCTATATGTAATATAACTGATTTTCAACATTTATCGATCAGATGGATTAAGAGCATTTCTTCCATTTCACAGAACTGAAAAAGACTTTTGTGTGTCTGAAATTGACAGTCATTTAATTTTTACTTAATTACTCCAATAACTGGAGGTATATCCCAATTAGATAGAAAATTCTTAAAGATAAGATTTGAGTTTAATAGTTTGGTCTGCATATAATAGGCTCTCAATATGTGTTTCGGAGAAGGCAATGGCACCCGACTCCAGTACTCTTGCCTGGAAAATCCCATGGACAGAGGAGCCTGGTGGGCTGCAGTCCATGGGGTCGCTAAGAGTCAGATACAACTGAGCGACTTCACTTTCACTTTTCACTTTCATGCATTGGAGAAGGAAATGGCAACCAATCCAGTATTCTTGCCTGGAGAATCCCAGGGACGGGGGAGCCTGGTGGGCTGCCGTCTATGGGGTCGCACAGAGTCGGACACGACTGAAGCGACTTAGCAGCAGCAGCAGCAGCAGCAGCAGCAGCAATATGTGTTTTCTAATAGTCAGATAATTGACAGATTTAATCCCTTTTCTTTATTGACATAGAAGACAGGTTTTGTTTACTGAAATGTCTAGAAAGAGAAGACTTTGGTCCTTTTTCTTTTTGTAAAATCAAAGACTGCTAAGGGAACTCCTATACTTTATTTAGAAATAGTGATTAATAATGTAGGAAACTGAAACTAGCATAGCATTATTTACCAACTATACTTCAATATAAATTAAAACGTTTTTTAAAAGAATGTATGGAATATGTTTATATATTTATGTCCCTAAGTCCCTTGTTGGAGGGAATTTTGGATATGCCTCTTGTTATTCCTTGAGTTTCATGGGGAAGAAAATGAAAAAAGGAACTACGAAAGCTTGAGGTTGATAAGCATGATGCTACTGCATCCAGAATATTTAAAGATGGCTTCTCTGAGCATGCCAGTACCATGGCTTAGCTGGCCAAAGCACCTGTCTATCGAACAGAAGATCCTGGGTTCAAATCCCAGCAGTGCCTGCGACAGTATGCTACTGAGCTTCCCAGGTGTACAGTGGTAAAGAATCCACTGGCCAGTGCAGCAGATGCAAGAGACACAGGTTTGAACCTCTGTCAGGAGATCCCCTGGAGTAGAAATGGCAACCCCATTTCCCTGAGCATGCTTTCTAAGTAACCAGCACTAACTTCTTTCATATTTTCCTAAATAAAATGCCCCTGTTACCAGAAGAGGTAGAGGAAAAAAATCAAGCTTCAGTAATTGTCTCAAAGATCAATTCAATGAAAAACTAAAATAAACCATTACAAATTAATGAATCTATTATAGTTTTTCCTCCCACAATAACAACTCAGTGAAATGAATAGTTTCACTACTTAGAAAGTAAAAACAGCACTGAACATAAATTGAATAAGAGTTACCACAATCTAATTTCAAGTGACAAATATGAAGAATTTATTTATAATACCCTAAGCAAATGATTATTTTTTGAAGTTTATGAGAAACTGCTTTATTCCATTTAAACTCAGTTTTTATTTTTTTAATTGAAATTATCAAATTATACACAAGTATAAATATTCATTATAAAACTGTCAAAACCAAAAAATAATTAAGAACAAAGCAGGAATCTTTTTCATAGAGTAATTAGCCTATATGAAAAATAGTCATGCTAATTGACATTAGCATCACTCTTTTTGTTTTTCTCAAGATATAAATGGAATATTACACTACAGTCAGTTCAGTTCAGTCGCTCGGTAGTATCCGACCCTTTGCCACCCCATGGACTGCAGTACCCTATACTGCAACACTACAGTAGTCTTCCTTTAAAAAAATTCCTAAATGACCCTCTTCTACATGTGTGTGTCTTTTTAAGAATATAATTAGAATTAAATTGTGGATCAAATGATGAAAAATACAATTACTATATATGTAGTCACATCACTGGAGGTTCCTAGATGTAAAATAGGCCATGACATTATTAAAAATCCAAGACAAAGCTTTAATTTATTAGATACTTACAACACTATTCCTCCTAAGATGTCAAAATCCTTTGCAGTCTATATAAGGTAATAAAAAGGATACTGAACTAAGAACTGAGAGCTAGATAACCTCTATTTTAACTCTGGTTCAGTAACTGAATAGCAGGTGAATCAAGCAAATCTAGTCAAAACTATCGTACTTTTCTTCTTCCATTTGGAAATTTAGAATCAATCAGGGATGGCAAACAGGTTTTAAACAATTCAAATTCATTAATTACAAGAGACTATCTGTACCTCTGATTGGAGAAGGATTCTGAGGATAACCCCAGGCTCTGCTGAAAAGAGAGCCATGATTAACTAATAACGCTGCTCAAGGTCAGAGGAGGATAGGAAGAATTAAAAGACAGCACACATGCCATATATTGAGAATCTCTGGATCTGAGGACTTCTTTAGAGTTGACAGTTTTGATGTAATCAAATTCGAATCAATAATCTTGAAAAAACAAAACTGCTAATCTAATATGTACCATCATTGTACCTTAACATGGATAATAGCTCCTGTGTTTCCAAGTCTGAAATAATTTAGTCTGTGAAACAGTCCATAGCTGGGTGAAGCAACCCTTGTCCACTGGGAGTCAAACTGGCCTGATAAGTGTTTGGAACATTTTTTTATTTCACTTGCCCAGTAATTTCTATTATCTGTACTTAGTAACTGTTTATTTTCCCACTCCATTTCTACCTCCACCCAAGACTATCTGTCAAATAAGCAACAGCCTGAGAGACGAGTCTTTAAACATTGATTAAATCTATTTGTTCAGGGTTTTGTTGCCTTTCATCATTATAAAGAAAATTATAGTTGCTTTCATCCTGACAGGATCCTGACCACCTAGTTTAGCTTATTTATTCTGCTTTCTTATTACAACAGAGCACATAGGATGTCAAAACGATTGTTGGCAAAAAAAAATTTCCCCAGGGGCTCTACTTAAAACACCACTTCATTCACAACATGTTATCCTAAAAAATACAAAAGCCAAAATATCACCCTTTAGAATGGTACACATCACAGTCCCTTGATTTTGAAACTCAAAGTAGGAAGGGATAAAAACACCTGTTAAGATGAAAATCCTAGGCACGTGCATGACTCTAGAGCCACTTTATACAGGGAGCAACCAACTCAACTGACAGCTGTGGAAATACAATCTACCGGACAAATATAGCTCTCAATTTGGCATCAGCTCTCTATTAACGTCTTTCCAGATTTACACCTTCTAAACAAAATCAAGACTGCCACAAGTTTGGGGCCATGGTATAATTTCCTTCCTTGAAGCTCACAGGGAGAGAAAATTAATTGGCTTAACTATTTCACATGTAGAAGCCAGTCATAAACATATGATGGATAATTTACATGTCATACAATGCAGAATTCAAAAGAACTCTTCATTATCCCATGGTCTGTGTGGGTTGGATAAGCTGTAACCTACCTTGAAGCCAAAAATAGAATACAATAAGTCCTACTATGGACAAATAGGTAAAAGGTCATCAGGAACTGGAAAACTTACTTGAGAGTATTAACAAATGAAACAAAGTGGAATTATTCTTGTTGAACTATAAGAGAGGAGTTAGAGCCATCCTGTTTTGCCAATATGATGTCACCGGCTATCACTCTGGGTGCTCGGAGACTTCTAGGAATAATGCAGCATGGGAATAAAACTACTTATTTTGTCCAACTCCTTCGTTTTACAAAACTGGAAAGATAAAGAGGATCAGAGATGTTAGGTAACTTGTCTAGGATCAGGCCTAGGAGAAGGACCTAGGATCTACTATACAATATTGCCAATTTCAGACTGGAAATATACATACACATACATATGTATATATGATTGTTGTTGTTTGCTTGCTCCTCTGAAATCACATTCAAAGATGGTAACAGAATGCAATGTGCATGGGGTCTACCAAATGTTACCCTATTGAAGATCACCTAACGTAACTATTAAAGAATAAACTAAAGCATTGGCGGTTTCTGCAGCTTCACAGTTCAATACAGAAATAAGAGAAATCAGTGCACGCTTCTATTAACATGTACTGTCATCCTTCTTGCCACTGTGCTCTGAATCAGTTGTAATTTTGAGAATGATAACACTGGCTCAGTTACAAAACTGGGATTACTCGAGTAACCCAATCTGGGCTTTCCAAAGAGTGAACAAACATGTCAAAATAGGGGGCTGGGGAAAGAGTTCAAATGTACATTAGCATTGTAGTTGTAATGATACCAGACACTTGAACAGAAGTTTTTAACTTGTCTTTCACAAGGAAGATTTTTAATGCAAATGAAGTCTCAATTTGAAAAACAGAAGATGCCCTTATTTGAGGGAATATGATACACTTTATCCTAGTGATAACATAAGCCTGAACATGCACTCTCATTTATACACTTCTCAGAAAGACTAATTTGTTTTAATAAAACCAGACAGTACCTTTTAAAAAAACTGTTTTACATAGTTGCTTTATTTCACCTTTCTTATAATATTATGGGATCTTTATTTCTCCCTAATAATGAAACAGCAAATGAGTTTTTACAAAAGGTTTATTTTAGCTTGTATTTTAATTTAAACCAATAAGACAAAAGAATAATTTTGTCACAGTAAATAAATTGAAAGCTTAAGACAAAGAATCTCAAATTTAAAGGATTTGGGGTTAAAGGAAAGGAATAGGATTGCTACCTTGAGAACAGTTATGAAGCTGTAATATCCATAAAGGTAAATGCCATATTTGTTGGTATCGACGGTACCATACACAGTTCTTAGTAAAGTTAGGGACTGAATAATTACCTCTTAAAAACACAACTAAGAGAATGAATGTAAGACAGGGGAATGAGAGAGAGGGGAAAGGGAAAGTCATATTTTGGGGACAGATGAGAGAGTTACAATAACACATAATGACTCCTTCACAATTTCACAACAAAGTGAGGCTATGCCAGGAGGGAACCACACAGATTGAGGCCCAATTCCAGACTCTATCACTATCCTTGAGAAAGTTCTTAAAACTCTAATTGATTATTTAATAACTTGTATTAATCAGCCAGTTGGTAAAATAATGGTCATGGTACAGGTTAGCTGAGAAGTTTAAGATTGATAAACTTAAAAAAAAAAGAGAGAGAGAGATAAACTACGTGAACGCACTTATGGCACCTGGAATATGCTGAGGCTCAGTTCCTGATCCAAGACCCTGATTACAGTGCTGCTTCTGGAGATACACCAGAGGTCAACATAAAAACCTCCACTAATAGTGGGGATTTACTAAAGGCACTCAGACGAATCCTCACTTTGCAGGGACCAGGGCCATGTTCATCACAGAGAACTACTGTCCTCTACCGTCAACCCAATTCTGGGCTATGCCCTCATCAGAGTTCTGGGAAGAAAGAAGAACTTCTGCACAGAAGAGACTGAGGAAGAAGGGTATCTCCAAATTATAAATATATTTAAGTCCGCCTTTGGGCTTAGGTCAATTTAAAAATAAATCTATATGTCCATAAAGAAAATGGATGGCATTATTTTGCATATTATAACACTTCCGTCTTCTGGATTATTTTGATGATTTGGTTTTAAAATAATGCCACTTTATGGCAGATAATTTTTATTTACTCTTCAAGACCCACTCTATACAGCTGCCCCTGTTTTCTGCCCAAAGTGACTGAACATACAAATGGCATCAATGGGTCCTCTGGCTCTGGTGAGTTCAGTCAATAGGGAGCCCTGTTAGTAGCTGGTGAGAGAGCTGAGAATGAGTTGTAGGTATTCATTTTCCTGGTTCTCTTCCTGTAAGATTATCTTGACCTGACAATGTCCCTTGAACAAAGGTCATTTAGTTCATAACATGAATTCCTCTCCTTCTGGGTTCTGATATATCTCCCTCTACTTACCTCTTTGAGCTTAGAGTTGTAACAGCTATGTTGTTGGTAGCCTTTGGTTCCTGAACAACCCCTTGAGTTTCTCCTATACCATATCTCCAATCGTTGTACTTATTCCTCTCATTAAAAAGCTGCCCAGGATCCTTATTTGACTATGCCAAGGTTCCTGTTGGGAATTTGATTGACTAGATATGGTTTATACAAATAGGTCACAACTGAAGGCTACCCTAAATCACACATCTCAGACTAACTTTCTTAGTGAGAATGGTTTAGGGAATAATCAATATAGGAGTTTTCCTTATTAATTAAAAACATAAAACATATTTTTTAAAAAAATAAAGGAATCTCCCCAGTGGTCCAGGATTAAGACTCCATGCTTCCACTGTAAGGGACATAGGTTTGATCCCTGATCAGGGAACTAAGATCCTGTATGCCACAGTGCAGTTCAGTTCAGTCACTCAGTCATGTCCCATTCTTTGCGATCCCATGGAGTGCAACATGCCAGGCCTCTCTGTCCATCACTAACTCCTGGAGTTTACTCAAATTCATGTCCATTGAGTCAGTGATGCCATCCAACCATCTCATCCTCTGTCGTCCCCTTCTCCTCCTGGCTTCAATCTCTCCTAGCATTAAAGTGAAAGTGAAGTCGCTCGGTTGTGTCTGACTCTTTGCGACCCCATGGACTGTAGCCTACCAGACATCTCTGTCCATGGGATTCTCCAGGCAAGAATATTGGAGTGGGTTACCATTTCCATCTCCAGGGGATCTTCTCGACCCAGGGATCAAACCTGGGTCTCCCGCATTGGAGGCAGATGCTTTAACCTCTGAGCCACCAGAGAAGACCAGGGTCTTTTCAAATAAGTCATTTCTTTGCATCAGGTGGCCAAAGTATGGGAGTTTCAGCTTCAGCATCAGTCCTTCCAATGAATATTCAAGACTGATTTCCTTTAGGATGGACTGGTTGGATATCCTTTCAGTCCAAGGGACTCTCAAAAGTCTTCTCCAACACCACAGTTCAAAAGCATCAATTCTTCAGTGCTCAGCTTTCTTTATAGTCCAACTCTCACATCCATACATGACAACTGCAAAAACCATAGCCTTGACTAGACAGACCTTTGTTGGCATGCCACAAGTTGTTGCCAAAAAGTTTTTTATAAAAAGAAGTACTCATTTGAACACTTGGTAGTTTAGTCACTAAGTCATGTCTGACTCTTTTGTGACCCTATAGACTGTAGCCTGTCAGGCATCTCTGTCCACAGGATTTCCCAGGCAAGAATACTGGAGTGGGTTGCTACTTCCTTCTTCAGGGGATCTTCCCAATCCAGGAATCAAACCCAGGTCTCCTGCACTGCAGGCAGATTCTTTACCAACTGAGCTACAAGGGAGTCCATTTGAACATGTGAATTAACACATTTTTTAAAAAATCTCAACTCCTGTTATGTTCTATTCTTTTCCATACTTTTATCCATGTTCATATAAATATATACATATAATTGAATCTTCCTGGGATTATTGTTTAAAAAACAATGGATTCTACTATAAAAATCACTGCATTATAAAATTGTGCTATATAAAATTATTGCACTATAAAAACTATTGTGCAAGCTAATTTTCTAATGTATCAATATATCAAGGGCTGTAACTAATAAAGGAGTACATCAAGGCTATATACTGTCTCACTGCTTATTTAATTTATATGCAGAGTGCATCATGCAAAATGCTGGGCTGGATGAAGCACAAGCTGGAATTAAGATTGCTAGGAGAAATATCAATAACCTCAGACATGCAGATGACACCACCCTTTTCGCAGAAACTGAAGAAGAATTAAAGAGCCTCTTCATGAAAGTGAAAGAGGAGAGTGAAAATGTTGGCTTAAAACTCAACATTCAAAAAACAAAAATCATGGCATCCGGTCCCATCACTTCATGGCAAATAGATGGGAAAAAAATGGAAAGAGTGACAGACTTTATTTTTTGGTCTCCAAAATCACTGCAGATCACAGTGACTGCAGCCATGAAATTAAAAGACACTTGCTCCTTGATTAAAAAAAAAAAAGCTATGACCTACCTAGACAACATATTCAAAAGCAGAGACATTACTTTGCCAACAAAGGTCCGTCTAGTCAAAGCTATAGTTTTTCCAGTAGTCACGTATGGATGTGAGAGTTGGACTATAAAAAATTGTAAAGTAATTAGCCTCCAATTAAAATAAATAAATTTATATTAAAAAATAAAAAAATGATAATGTCATCTGAATAAAAAAAGAAAGCTGAGTGCCAAAGAATTGATGCTTTTGAACTGTGGTGTTGGAGAAGACTTTTGAGAGTCCCTTGGACTGCAAGGAGATCCAACCAGTCCATTCTAAAGGAAATCAGTCCTGAATATTCATTGGAAGGACTGATGCTGAACTGAAACTCCAATACTCTGGCCACCTGATGCGAAGAATGGACTGATTGGGAAAGACCCTGATGCTGGGAAAGACAGAAGGCAGGAGGAGAAGGGGATGACAGAGGATGAGATGGTTGGATGGCATCACTGACTCAATGGACATGAGTTACAGCAAGCTCTGGGAGTTGGTGGTGGACAGGGAAGCCTGGCACGCTGCAGGGCTTGGGGTTGTAAAGAATGGGACATGACTGAGCAACTGAACTGATCTAATAAAATAATTTATGATACACTATAACTTTCACAGATTTGAGTAAAGCCACACTCCCTTATTGACGGGCACTAAGGTTTTTTCCAGTTCTGCCGTTATAGAAAAATCTCTAGTAAAAATCATTATAAGTGTGTGTATTACTACATATTGATGCATCTATCCTATGGAACAATTCCTCCAAAACATTTGTGGATAACAGAAGATATGCATTTTTCAAAATTAATAATTTTTAAATTATTTAAAAATTGCAAAATTTTAATAATTATTAAAACTTGCATATTAAAATAAGTCAAAAATAGCAAAAATACAACATTCACAAGTATACCCTGGAAGCACATAAAACCTTAATAATCAGAAGCAAAATGTCTTGACATGAAGATGAGTTTTACTGGACTGCTTCTGATTTAAATGTAAAATACATCAGTGAAAATTTCTCACTTACACTTGAAAAGATTTTCAGTCTGAATTTTTGATTGATTTCAAATATATAAATTTTAAAATGGCCTGTTTTTAATGTAAAAATAATAAATCCATCTCAACTGATGGTGAGCCTCTTTAAGCACTTTCTTTTCAGTTTTACTAGACACAAACCATGATAGGTCTTGAACTTCAAAGCAAACTAAAACTTGGCTCGAAAAGATTAGAAAGTTTCCTCCACTTTCTAATTAAATTATTTGCAGATTTAAAGTATAGAATTTTAAAGATAAAGAAATTCAATAGATATTAACTCATTAGAAAGGGATGGAAGGGAAATTGATCAAAAACACAAAGAAAGTAAGAATTTCAAGGCTAAGTACAACTATTTCTTTTCTAAACTACTGTAGTATATGAGAATTTTCTCCAGCAAGGCCAATTCTACTTACATTATGTTAAGGAAAATTCAATAGAGCTATGTTTTCACTTACCAATCTAAACATATCATATTAAAACAACATTCTTCCTCCAGTTCGGTGAAGTCTCATTACACAGCTAAAGTGTGCAGATGACGGAGGAGCTGACCCAGCTTCCCATTGATCCTGAAGTAATACCTGGATCATCAAGCAGCTCTGATCTAACTACTTGCACCAAATGTGGCCTTGCGACATGATCAACTTATGAAAACTTTAAAATGAGCTATTGTATGATTCATTTCTATGAGGAAGTCATGTTCTGAATCACCAAGCCAGTGGACAAGCTGACACACATTTTAGTAACCTTATCAAGATAGAAAATATGCCCATTGTCACAACCAACTTAAATAACATATAAATAGATCATGATGACCATTTTCTAAGCATCTATTATTTATCAGGAACTGTTTGAGAGTCAACCTGTATGGTATCTGTCATCTTTTAAACATTTCTGCAAAATGGAATTTTACTTTTCCTATGACATTTGAATTGAGTCTGACATTGGAGTCTGATAAAATGGAGGTAGTTGGGGTTATGGGCTCTGGATTGTTTGCTTTGCATATAAAAGGTATGCTTACAGGCAAATAGTGTGCCAACTAGCTAGCCCTGCGGAGAAGGCAATGGCAACCTACTCCAGTACTCTTGCCTGGAAAATCCCAGGGATGGAGGAGCCTGGTAGGCTGCAGTCCATGGGGTCGGGAAGAGTCGGACACGACTGAGCGACTTCATTATGACATTTGAGGAAATGAAGGCTACAGTGACACTGCATTGCCACAGAGTTTTGAGTCAGTAAGTTAGCATTCAATCCCGTATGTGAGCCTCCTAATTAAACAGCTAACCAATTATCTGTACAGCAAGCCAGATTCTCTCTTAAGGAACCATTTCATTTCTCCAGTTTATTTCAAATGCATGGATACTTTAATACCCATGATAAACAATGAATTCAAATAACACCAATGTCAAGGTAGTATCACTAGTTTTTTAATCTAATTAGTGACCAGAATGGACAGTATTTAAATATATCATACAACTTAAAGTTACAAAATATTAAATATCTTTACCTATACTTTCTCTATGTCATTTACTAGCACTAGTACAATATTCAGTAATTTAGATCACATAAAACCTGAAGGGAAAACTCACATTTACTGTCCTGATAACACTAAAAAGTGGCATTCAAAACCATGAAAATTCTTGGTATTTTAGGCAACATGAACAAAAATATATACATTGCCATTAATAAGGGTATATATTTCTTAATTAACAAAGACTTTTGACTTGAGCTCAGTTAAATTTATCACAACAGTAATAATACATTAATGTTTGGCTTTCACCAAGTAAATGCAAACCGGCTAGCCTAAGATTTTATATACTTATAGTGAAACACATAAAATGAAAATAAATATATGCTTTTATTTGTCCCAAGGTTTCTATCACTAGCACTCATCTTAGAATTTAGGATTATCAATTAAAGAAAAATTTTGATCAGGTAAAAAAATTATGATTTTTCTCCTTCCTAAATTAAATTACATATCTTAATAACTCCATTTCAGATTATGGTTGTCTTCTGTCAATGTGCAATAAAATTGTTGCTCTAGGACATAAAAAATATATTATTATGTTTATGTAAACTACAAGCATCAAAAATCTCCTCCAAAACACAGAAAAATATAATGTTATCAACATCAACTTAGTCATTTACCAAAAGATCCCCTTTTTTCTGTACATAGGAGACAGGTTATAATTTGCGTGCTCTGTGTATCAAAAATGCCAATTCCTTTTGTTATGATAGTTCCATCAGGCCAGCTGTGGATTCTATCATGGAGATCAGCTTTATTCTGGTGCATTGAAAAGCACTGATATAAATCTCAAACAAAAGTATTATCATTGGTGAGATGTTGATTACTGAATACAGAGGCTTTTAAAAGTATTATTACCTAACAAATCTCACAGGAGAACCAGAAAATACTTATTGAAAATAGTTATAGTTCTAAGATTACTCTGAAATATACAAATATCAGGAACAGAACAGAAGCAGCAACAGTTAAACAAAGAACTTGTATGTGGTATTCCAGAGGCAATGGATTTGGGGCCTACCAGAAAAGTATTTAACATTAATCCAAATTGCATGAGTAATTGGTTATATAATTTTGGGCAGGTCACCTAGACCTCTGTGCCTCATTTAACACTTTTAAATATAAGTTATAATTTAATTCTTTAACAACCACCTGTTAAGCAGACACTATGTGTGAATGCTCTGGGATAAGAGTTGAGAATAAATAGTAAAATAGACACACTAAATAATTATGGACAATTAAATAAATCTATAAATTGTAACTATTATACTTAATGCACTTACTATTTAAATATTAGAATCTATTAGAATGATGCTGACGTAAGAAAAACACTGTTTTACAAGTTGATGGTGCTTTATGATATTGTGGGTGTGAGCATGTGCTCAGTCGAGTCCGATTCTTTGTGACCCCAAGGCCTATACACCGCCAGGCTCCTCTGTCCATGGGATTCTCCAGGCAAGAATACTGGAGTGGGTTGCCATTCTCTTCTCCAGGGATCTTCCTGACACAGATATTGAACCCACGTCTCTCGAGTCTCCTGCCTTGGCAGGTAGGTTCTTTACCACTAGAGCTACCTGGAAAATCCCATTTTATGATATTATATTTTCCAAACTGTTGTCTTCTTAGACTTCTAGTTCAGACAAGATGGCATATATTTGTTTCTTCCTGTTCCATTCCTCCTTCCCTCTTGCTCCCTAATTACAACTATAAATGCGGAAAATAAATACAAGAGGCAACCAAAGAAAACCTCTGAGGAAAGTGAACTGGTCAGAGACTCCCAGATAGGAAGAATAATCTAAGTGCAAGGTATCTTACTTCCTCCCACTCAAAGGAAGAAGGCAATCCAGGCCCAGCATCTCTTGACAGAACCTAGTACAGAAAGCAGTGCAGGCAGATTCCCTCTTCCCTGGATCAACAGAGGCCTCACCGACAGTAAGCCTTCAATAAATGTGTTCTCCTCCCCCTGTCCCGAGACTCTGCGCCTACAGCAAGAGACACTGGGTGGTTGGGGGCACCAGTACAGAGGGTCCTGCAGCAGGCACCCAGACCAGGAAGGCTCCCATCCCCCACAGCAGGGGACTTCTGCCACAACAAGCTCCGCCTCAGGAAGTGCTTTTCTTCCCCACTAAGCCAGAGAATCTTTCTCCCACTTAAACATCCAGGGAGAAGGTGGGCAGAGGAAAGCTGGCCAGAGGGATGCCCACCAAAAGAAGCAGGCAGGCCCCAAAGCACTCTACTCTGTCAGGCCAGAGACTTCCCTTTTCTCATTTAGAAGCACAAGGAAATTCCTTTTGCTCATTTAGGCAGAACCAGTAGGGACCCCTGGGAGCCCCACCTATTCCAGTTACATCAAACCAAATGCATAACATCATAAAGGCCATGAAAACTAAGTTGTCACTGAAACTGGAGCCTACTATGGTAGTCCAAGACCTGTGAATTAAACCTAAATGGAGTCGGCTCCTATTAAAACTAAAGATTTAAGTAGGAGCTTGAGTCTCCTAAAATGAACACAGTCTCAGGAATCCATGGGACAGAACAATAGATCTAAGAGTCTGGAAAGGAAGAAAGTAAGGTCAATGGATTATCCAGAGAAGGAACAACTGAAAACTTCACAGATTTGATGAAAAATATAAACCAATAGATTCATGAGGTGAATCCTAAACAAGATAAACCCGAAGAAGTCCATGCAAAGACACATCATAATTAAACTTCGGAGAACTGATCACACACACAAAATCTTGAAAACAGTCAGAGAGAAATAAAAAACACAACCTATAGCCTTTAGGGGGATGTCAGTTCAAATGATAGGTTAGCCGGTGGACTTCCCAGGGACTGTCTCAGCTAAAAAGAGTTACCCCACCTTTGTCATGCTCCCTTCCTCGGTGGCTCACATCTCTAACTTGAGGGTATAAAAGCCTGGTCCCATGTCCAATAATTGATCCACACGAGAATATTAAGGCCCAGCCATTGCCCCAACTCAAGACAGCTCTGAAGGGCTACCTCAGCTCCCTAGATGTTCAACCCAGGGCCCTTCTGAAAATGTACCATAGTTCACCTTCTTCCCTATTTACTTTTGCTTGCTTCCCCTTTTGTCTGAAAATTTTGTGTTGGTTTTTTTTTTAAATCCCTAGAATGCTCCCTAATAAATATCCTGCTCGTTAATCTCTATCTGACTCTGCTTCCTGGAGAACCCAACCTGTGACAGAAGTCATGGAGGCGGGTGACAGAGCAGAGCGTGTTCAGGAGGCATTTATCACTAAATGGAGTGGGCCTCTGACCACCAACTGTTAGAGGCTCTTTTTAGAATGTGGGCAGCTGATGCCTCTTGGCCCTTCGCTTTAGGCCTTAGTGTTCAATTCTAGGGCAACCAGAAAAGTATCCCCCAACATTTTATTATATTAGTCTAGTTTGAAACTTTAATAATGGATAGTAAGTGCAGTTTTAAGTTAAAATTCAAATCATTCCATTTTTACATTATATATCAAACCTCCAACAAATACAATTCATATAAATAAAATTTAGCATTAATGATAATGGTGCTAGATTATGAAGTCAATGTTAGAGCAAAGGAGAGACAGTGTAAAATATTCTGAAATGTCTTGATTAAAAATGTTTTAAATACCCTGGAAAGAAATAGACCTATACAAATTTGTGAAGTGGAAGCAAAGAAGCAAATTCCTGAACACAAAACTACAGTATTCGTATATTTCTAAATAATGTAAATATCAAAAGCCTGATGTTTCCTATGTAAATCCTTACATTATAACTTTAAAATTTCAAAGTCTATTAACAGTTTACCTTTTACTCAATCAGTACTGCTGTGATGGCCAAAAGAATTTGCCAAAATCACCTCACAGACCACTCGCCTTCTCACAGAACTCACTGCTCTCTGGGTATAGAGTTATCACAATCCATTCATAATTGATCCCAACTTTTAAATGTTTTGAGTAAACTCCCTAGAATGTCAAGGCTTCCTGTTCATCATGCGATAGTGCCCATTCTCCATGTGTCTGAACTCCTGGTATCTTAGTGAACACTATCTGCCAGGTGCTTTCAGCAGCCAAATTCTGAAGCCCTAAAAACCCCCTTCCGTCTTCTTAGTTCTTGGACATGAGGAGTCACTGAAGAAAATGATGATTCTGACTCTAACCCTCATTGCTTATCAGTCACCTCTACCTCCCCCATGGGAGTTGAGGGACTGACAGCCTCAATGATTGTTCAGCCTGAGCAAAATGACTCAACCCACGTTCTGCCACTGACACAATGGACAGACACAGCCAGTGACATCTGATTTAATACGTTAATGAAGAACAAAAGCAATGTGGATTAACTAAATAAACAGGAACAGACAATCTAATATGGTCTAATCTACTCATCCTTCTTACTAATAAATGTTTACTTTATTAAGAACACACACATTCAACGTTCTACTTATCCATACCTAACTCATCTTTGGCAGAATCAGAGTATGACCAAGAAACAACTAAAAATTCAGGTCTTGAAAGAGAAAGGTAATGAATGAAGTTCTCTATATGATCTACAGACTTATTTGTTGGTCAGGAATCAAGTCTAGGTAGCAACGAGGTTTTATAATACTGGGGAAACATCAATACTTAGTGTTAAAAGAATTTGAAACAGCAATATATTTTATTTCCATTTCTAGGCACTAGATGGAATAAACATAGCTTCAACAATTTGTTTTGTAAAGTAAAAGTAAAAGAAAACCCCATTTTAAAAATAGGGGTTGTTATTGTTGTTTAGCCGCTAAGTCACGACTGACTCTTTTGCAGCCCCATGGACTGTAGCCTGCCTGGCTCCTCTGTCCATGGGATTTCCCAGAGAAGAATACTGGATTGAGTTGCCATTTTCTTCTCCAAGGGATTTTCTCGATTCAGGGTTCAAAACACTTCACCTGCATTGGCAGGCAGATTCTTTACCACGAGCCACTTGGGAAGCCCCTTTAAAATAGGGGAGTAAAGTCCAAAAGGATATGACAGGCACATTCAGCAGTCGGTTCAATCTGGCTATACTAAAATTGTTAGTTATCACTTTTAAAACCTTTTAAAACTTTGGCTTAAATAGTGACATGGTTTTTCTTTCATTCAATTTGATCATCAAATTCCAAACTTGGAGAGGAAGCTTTTCAACCATAAGACCTCAACCTACCTCTCCAGCCTCACCATCCCACCCTCCTAACCCCTTAGATCTTCCAGACCGACTGTGTGCGTGTGTGTGTACACACACACTCTCACACTCACACATAGGCACACATATACACAAACAACTAAGTCTCCTGTCAAGCAGAGTCAATCCACCAGAACCACCAATTACAAGGCCCCCCCATCACCTCACAACTTAGGATAAGCCATCCTTCTGTCTTCATTCCCTGGGCAAACTTCTATTGACCCTCTGGGATCCACTTCTAGTGTCCTTTCCTTTCTGACACCTTAGCTGATTCCTTCACAAACAGATACCCCTCTTCTGAAGGTCCATGGCATGAAAACACGTTTTTCTGCAGCACTTCTACCATGAACTTACAATTCACTGCTTTTCTGGGTTCTATTCCATTATACTCTGAACTTGCCAAAGGCAAGGATTATGATTTATTCATATCTTTATACCCAGTGCTCCAATCAATAAAATAGGTTATCTCTCAGTTTAGGGTTGTGAAGATTAAAAAAGAAAATTAACTAAAGCACTAAGCAGCACATATAAAGTGCTCAACATATGTTAGGAATGGCTTCTTAATTATCAAAAATGATGCCTACTTTGTAGCAAGTGTTCTATAAATATTTGGGAAATTAATAAAATAGGAAGAAACAAATGATTGTTTTTAAAATGCATACAAATAGACCTTAATAAAAATCAAGCAAAAAATATGAATGTGATAATCCTGCCCATTACAAAATTAAATGCTCCTTATAAGGAGTGAAAGGAACACTTATTCCAAACAGTAATCAGTATTGAATGATTACATACAGGTAAAAATTAAAGTATTAAAATAAATGAAAATTATATAGAAATTTATTAAACCAAAAATTACAATTTATTGAAACCCTCCTAAATCTTAAGATGTTCTCAGTTGGTACTTAAGGGAATGCTTTTAACAACTAAACAAAGACCAGCAGTTGTCTGTCCTACAAACTCTGAGTCATTTAAATCATGCTGAACATCAGAGCAAACAGAAAAGAAAAGAATGCTAATCTTGTTTCTCCTGAGCAAATACAGGTGATTATTCTTAAAGCCTTGATGGCCACTTTGCATATATTTTTTAAGATTTCTATAATAATTTAATTATTTTAGAAAAGATTGTTCATGTTTTTCCCCCAATAACTTCCCCTAAGGTAGTTTCCTGCTTCAAACAACTATATGGGAATCATCTCAGAGGTACTCCTAAGGTCAGTCAGTGATTTATGACTTTCTAATGTTTTTTTAATGTTCTATCATAATACTTGAATTCAAAAATTAATGAAACACAAATTAGTAAAAATAAGCATGAACTTTTATTTTGCACCTCGAATTCAGTGCCACAAGTCTTGGTAACAGTACCATCAATTAATAGAAGCAGCAAAGATATTTCTTAGAGAGATCATTTCAAATGTCAGTTGTGTCCCAGAAACCCTCTAACAAAACGGAAGCCCATTAAACGTGCCATATAGCAAGTATTTAAACAAGAAACAGCTTATAATGCTGTCACTCAGCATGTCAAAATCCATCAGCTCTATGAAATAACTTGTAGTTTTGAGCTTAGTATTTCAATCTTTATAAATAAATAAAAGTATAAAATAAAAATGCAGATTGGTAAAGTTATGTGACACTTCAATTTTTTTTTTAAAGGGGAAACTTATCAAGCTAATCAACTAACTTCTAAAGTAAAAGTATATTTCATAGATAGACACACAATACACACAAACACATATATAAATCTGGTTATACATCAAAATATTTATATATAAATACATTTCAGATACAGACATATATATAATATATAATTTACTTAGATTTCTAATATACAAATATACGTACTCTCCTGTTACAAGTCATTTCTTTTGTCTATTTGTCATTCCTATGACCTAGAATTACCCTATCATTTATCTTGTTTTGAATGATACAACTTTTCAAAAATTCCTTTGTTGCATGGACAAGAGATTTAAACTCTCTGAGCCCCAGAACAATCATTTTGGATGAATATAAAGAAAAAGCCTTAATTTCAGAAACATCTAAAGAAAATGGAAAATTTTATTAAAAGATAGCCTTTACAAATTTCTTATCTGTAATGAAACTCAGAGCTGTTGGGTTAGAGATCTTCTTTGGAGAATGTCAATAATTATTAAAGTAGGTGCTGAGGGATAGAATATGCATATATATATGCACACACATACAAATCTTTTAAATAGTCTTACATTATATTTGTAACATTTCTTATCATTATTAACTTAAATTAATTAATCTAGATAATTTACAAAGTATGTAAAATGGCCTAAGATTAAAAGATTTTTAAGAAAAGAAGATACAGCAGAACCAAAAATTTATCTCTGATTCTGTTACATGCTATTTTCTTAAATGAAGTGAAAATATGTCTCAAATAAACTTAAAGAAACTCAAAATGTGGCTATTTTTCTCTCAAAAAATTAAATACTGTAATTACTACTATAGTATTTCTAAATAATAAAGCAATAAATTAATTTAATGAATTTGCTTAAGCATTCATTAAGCTTTAAAGTAAAGAAAGGGCTGGTTCTTATTTCTAGTGAGGTCATGTGTAATTTACAAAGCTTATCATACAAGAGATAATAAATATTAATTGATGACTAAAAGAATAAATGAAAGGATGAATAGATGGATGAAAAGTGGGGACTTTAACAAATGCCAACTTTTCAGAACAGAACTTCAGATCACTCCTATACAGTCTTGTTAAGGCTGCAGCTTTTTCTAATAGCAGTATGGTATTGCTGAAGGACACTGGACTCAGTATTACAAATGAGGGCGAGTCATATCTCTGTGCTCATTAGCTGTGTGACCACCAAGTGTCTCTCAATCTCTGATTCTCAATTTCTTCCTCTATAAATTTAATATAATAATTCCCACCCCATCTATTTTGAGAAGCTAACTCATTAGTATGGTTGTTCTCTATAAAATTCTCTCAACTGGCCTGTATATATGAAATTTTTCATTATAAAACATTGGAAAAAACTTAAAAATCTTCCAAAGGAAAAGATTCAATGGGTTTGACTTCAGTTGTTGAAAATATAAAAGCATACCTTCTGATTGGGTTCAGAGAAATAAAAACAATTAACGTACGCCCACTACCCACAGAGCTATTTTTTTGAAGTTATTTGAAAAAGTTAAAAATTTTATTTCCATCATTTATAAGCATGATAACACTGCTGGATGACATACATAATTTCTAATAACAAAATTACAAAATGATGAATGCATGTCATGCTCTCTGTTAATTCCCTTTGAAAAGCACTTACATGTTCACTCATTCTTACAATATTGACTTTACCATGTTTGGAGTAGCTAAGTTTATAGCTCATTTTTCAAAATAACTGGTTTCTGACAACCAGTTACCATCACAAAAAAGGTCAACCAAGTTGGAACCCTTGCTTTTAAGTAAATTGATATGGTTCATCAGAAAAAACATTTTAAGTACTTTGTCACCAGGAAACTCACAGACCTCAATGTAATTTAAAAATTTTTTCTTGGTCATTCCTCATCTCCTTAAAAAATATAGTAAGTATTAAAATATGTTAAAATATTTATTGTATAAAGTTAACTATATTAATGGAATCCTACAGTATGTAAATCATAACATATTATAAAACTGGAAGGTTAATGAATGAGAGAGAAAACCCCTTTCAACTGTGGAATTCCAGCTCTTCCTCTAGGGTACCTCACCATTTCAGATAAGCTCTGGATTTCAAAGTTAGTAAACTTTTATTTATCCTTGGCTTTTAAACGGATATAAATAGGAATTTATTTATATATATATATATAGAATATATTATATGTATATAAACATATAATATATATATATATGAATTCCAGTATTTTCCTCCTCTCTTGTCAATGAGAGTTACTATGAACACACACTGAACAATCACCTTTTCCCAAACTACACCCCCAACCAGGGTCTCTTAGAAGGTTTCCTTGGTTCTTAGTAACAAGAATTCCCGGGTCTCTCCATTTAATATATTTTTGATCTCAAAGGGAATGAGGGAAATTATGACAAATGTGATTGCTCTGTGTGTGGCGGATAAGTGTGTGCACGTGTGTGAATATGATGTACGACTAGCATGAGGAATATAAATGAATCAGGAACGTCACTGACAGAGATAGAGGCTCTCCAATTAGCAGAGATAGGGGGAAAAGGGAATACTTCTTTTCTCTGTCCTAGCAAGTTCAAAAGTACATCTTGAAATTTTTCTAGACACTTACAGAATGTCTCCACTGCACCAGTCCCAAAGATGGAAAGTACAGGGTAAACACAGACAGCTCAGATAAAATTCAATCTCGTATATAAAAGTACCCTAAAACTCTAAAGCCTACTGTGCTAATGAAACCTGCTAAAAGTTGTCATCATTCAGAACCAAAACTAACAAACAAAAATCAGAAAGTAGTTCATCAAAAACCTCATTTACTTAAATTTCAATCCTCTCACAACTGGAATCATTCACAACACTTTCCTGAATTAGAAACAGGAAGGAAATGAAGCAACTGACAAACAACTAATCTCAAAAATATACAAGCAGCTTATGCAGCTCAACTCCAGAAAAATAAATGACCCAATCAAAAAATGGGCCAAAGAACTAAATAGACATTTCTCCAAAGAAGACATACGAATGGCTAACAAACACATGAAAAGATGCTCAACATCACTCATTATCAGAGAAATGCAAATCAAAACCACAATGAGGTACCATTTCACACCAGTCAGAATGGCTGCGATCCAAAAGTCAACAAGCAATAAATGCTGGAGAGGGTGTGGAGAAAAGGGAACCCTCTTACACTGTTGGTGGGAATGCAAATTAGTACAGCCACTATGGAGAACAGTGTGGAGATTCCTTAAAAAATTGCAAATAGAACTGCCTTATGATCCAGCGATCCCACTGCTGGGCATACACACCAAGGAAACCAGAATTGAAAGAGACACGTGTACCCCAATGTTCATTGCGGCACTGTTTATAATAGCCAGGACATGGAAGCAACCTAGATGTCCATCAGCAGATGAATGGATAAGAAAGCTGTGGTACATATACACAATGGGAGTATTACTCAGCTATTAAAAAGAATACATTTGAATCAGTTCTAATGGGTGGATGACGCTGGAGCCGATTATACAGAGTGAAGTAAGCCAGAAAGAAAAACACCAATACAGTATACTTACACATATATATGGAATTTAGAAAGATGGTAATGATAAACCTGTACGCAAGACAGCAAAAGAGACACAGATGTATAGAACGGCCTTTTGGACTCTGTGGGAGAGGGAGAGGGTGGGATGGGTTGGCAGAGTGGCAGTGTAACATGTGTGATATCATAAGTGAAACGAATCGCCAGGCCAGGTTTGATGCAGGATGCAGGATGCTTGGGACTGATGCACGGGGATAATCCAGAGAGAGGGTGTGGGGCGGGAGAGGGGAGGTAGGGGTCAGGATTGGGAGTTCATGTACACTCGTGGCTGATTCATGTCAATGTATAGCAAAATGAATACAGTATTGTAAAGCAAAACAAACTAAAAAAATAAAAATTAATTAAAAAAAAATAGAAACAGGAAGGAAAGGTCCCTGAAATTTCCATCATCTGATGGAATGATATATTTAACAAACTCCTCATAATCACTCATATTTGACAGATAGCAATAAATAAATTACATTATCTAACACTGTGGCCATATAACACCAGGGGAAGCAAACTGGAAAGTTAAGGTAAAGGTTTATTAGGGTAACAAGCATAACAGTTGCAAAATAAAACAAACAGAAAACAGAGACAGAAAAACTGAACACTGCAGAATCTGATGATAGCAGATGTAATGGAAACTCATAAATAATGACCCCGAATCATAAAGAAGTGTATTTTATATTCAGCATTTTTTGTTTAAGAATGAAGATGACAGTACATTTTAGAAATATTTTCACACAAAATAGTTAACATTTTTAAATGTTTCCCTTTAATATATAGTCTGGATATTATGAGCTAATGGATATAAGTGTAGATATCTCTAACTGTAAACTGAATTCTAAATTTTGTTATATTTGGTAGAGAAGGCTGCTTCCCTGAATCTTTCAATGATTCTTCAAAATTAGCTGAAGATATTTCTTTAGGCTTATGTGTCTCAATCATGAATGATGAGCTCCTTTTGAAGTATGTGAATTGCTTTTAGTAAGATTTGCAATCATTCTAAAAAAATTATAAAGCAGCCTAGAAGAAATAATGTGCTATGCCATATTAATGCATTCCTAACTTCAGTAGATTAAGTGAAGATGATTATAAAAGTGAAATGTGTAGCCTTATTCACTCCTGGGATCTATTATTGAAAGATTAAAAGTGAAACTAAAGCCTTTCAACATTCATGAAAGGCTGTTATTTGAAGGCTATTTTTAAAGCTAAATTGTATAAAATATATACTGATACCAAAGAAGTCCTTATTAATATGCTATTATCTGAAAGACAATATACCTGAGCCATAATTTTGATTATGATCTTAGGAAAGTGAGAGAATTCTTTAACTCATGTATTTTAAGAGTCACCACAAATTTGTTCTATTGTTCCTTAACTAACCTTCACAGTAACTGATTGTATTAGCCAGTGTTTCTCAAAGATTGAGGCATTTGATGATTTTTACATGGTACATGCAGATCATTTTGTATTTCAATAGATCTATATTTATTATTAGGTGTTAAAAAGAAGTATAGCTTTAAAAAGGATACTTAGAGATGAAATGCATGAGCTCATGGATATTATTACTTTAAAAGAAATTAACTTTAAAAAAGTAGCATCAACATATATACACCACCATGTGTAAATTAGATAGCTGGTGAGAAGTTATTATATAAAACAGGGAGCCCAGCTTGATGCTCTGTGACAGCCTAGAAGAGTGAGATGGGAGAATGGGAAGGAGATTATATATGTATACTTATGGCTGATTTGCATTGTTGTATGGCAGAAACCAACACAAAATTGTAAAGCACTTTTCCTCCAATTAAAAAGTATTTTTTTTAATTGGCTAATAAATGAAAAGCAAAAAAATAAGTTAACTTTTAAAAACTAAATCAACTTCAAGTTATTTTAGAGAAAAAATACATGAATATTATTTAGAATAATATTAAATATTTTAAATATTAAATAAATATAGATTTAGTTAAGACAAAAATCATGATGTTGGTTTTAAAATGAGTGAAGTTAAGAAAAACAGGATATATCCTGTTCACTTAGAAAGCAGACATTACCTACCGTGTGGCACTTAATTTAGACTTGCTTTCAACTACTATATCTTTTATTTTAAATATTATCTATCGCTCTTTTCTCCCACCTAATTTATAAAGTCAGTTACCACTGGTCAGGTTGAATACTTTGCACAGATACAGTCTTCATCATGTCCAGTAATTTTTGCCCTAAATATCTTTGCCAGAAGTAGTTGCATCACATAACTAGCTGACTATAAATCAATTGTGTTGTTACAATAACTGGTTGATGATTTGGTCTGACAGTTTGGTTTCAGCTGGTTGACACTTGTTTGGTTTTATATCTCCATTGATGCAGTACCCCTATTTTTATATTATATAAGTCTGTACCTCATAATGTTCTATACAGTGATGAGTAAGCATGGTGTTCTTAAATAATGATTATAATAAAACATGTCTCAGAGCTGGGCTCAACTGCTGGAGGGCCCGGCCGGTGCTGACTCACTAGAGGGAGGAGCTGGGTCCTGGGGTCTCTGACTGCAGGGTGCCAGGGGTTCAAGCTGATGCTGGACCCCTGGGAGGCAGGATCGGTTTCTGACAAGACTGGCTACAGAGTGCGGGGTGTCCTGAAACTGGTGTCGGCCTGCTGATTGTTAAGGCCAGATCTCGAGGTAGCTGGCTGAGGCTCCCAAGGTGTCCTAGAGTTGGTGTTGACCTGCTGGTGGGTGGCTGGGTCCTGACAACGCAACACTGTGAAGCATACAGTGTTCCTGGGTCCTGTGTCCACTGCCTGGTTGTGAAGCTGGTCATATAAAATAAGATAAAGGGGAAGAATGCAGGTTGCTAACATCTCTGATATCCAAAACAGCACCAGATTCACGTACTCAAAGAATTTGATCAACTTCCCATCACTGAAGCATTTGCTTATGCCTCAGTTTCCCAGGGCTAGGAATGTGAAGATAGATAACAACAGAATCCAATGTCACTGCTTATACAGTGAGATGAGACAAACTGGAACAATGGCGTGTAAAGTAAGCAGGGGAAAAGCCACTCTAAAGCGACTTAGCCAAACAGCCTGAAGTTGCGGATTATGAGGAAATGACAGCAGTGATCAAAGATAGATGGCACCATCTCAAGACAACGACCCTAATCTCATGGTGCTAAGCAGGCACGAGCACCAGACAGGAACAGTAGCCCCTAAACCACTGACAAACTACAGGCTTCCTCAGGGCTGAATTTCAAGTCACAGGAAGCCCTTGGTGATCTAATATGCAGAGAAATGCAAAAACACCACCAGCACCAGCATTCTTGCCAGTAGATGACTATGGCTTTCAAGTTAGAAAAGAAAAACCTCCATCTGCACTTGAGCACGACATTCCTTCAAAAAAAACCTTTTTTTTCCCCCCTCAGAGTTAGGTTGTATCTTTCACTTCTTATCCTGAGGAACTAGATAAGGTAATAGAAATCAGTAGTTGAGAAATGATGTCTATCAGTATACCCTGTGCAGTAGATTGCAGCAACCGAAAGTGAGGAGTGCCATCTCAGGAAAATCTAACCACTGGTGGTTCAAAAACTGGCTGCATACCCAGAGGACAAGGACACACCAAAGAAAGAGGAAGAGGACTCCAGATAGGTAGGTGGCAGTTTTAAAAAGCAAGGGGATTTACCTGTGAGTCTTGTCTGGGGTGGCTATACAAGATGAGTAGATCTCCACATCAGCCGGCCAGAATCTTAAAAGTTTATCCCAAGGCCCTAACTGGGTTCAGCCATGTATTCAATTCATATGGTCTCAAAAACACTTTACTCTCGGGTCTGCGTCCTCTGAATGGCTATGGCTATAGGAAAGGTTTCAGAACACACATTCCAGGGGAAGGGGGGAGGAAAGACAAGCTGGACTTCGGATCGCACAGGTCTAGCTCTTGGGTCAAAGAGTGATCACATCTTATCGATGACCTCCCCCAACCACTGTGAGAAGAAAATGTCAATCAGCCCACTGCTTGTGATGACCTAGAGGGGTGGGACTGGGGCAGTGGGGTGGCAGAGAGGTGCAAGAGGGAAGGGATATATGTATACACGTAGCTGATTCACAGTGTTGTACAGCAGAAACGAACACAACATTGTAAAGCAATTATACTCCAATTTAAAAAAATGTCAGTACGTGAGAGGCACACTAAGAGATAACCATAGTCATTTACATGGCAGAATGGCAGAACTCATCACTTTCAAATGAAACAAATGTGAAAAATCCTTATTAGGATCAAAGACAAGACAATTCAGTTTACAGAAGGAGTCAAAATAAGATTGCTTTGAATAACAAGTTTCCCAGTACTAAAAATGTACTCATTTAGAACTGCATATGCACGACTGAGCAACTTCCATTCTCACATATTGCACGACGGGAGTTGAACCTACATTTCACAAATAAATTCTGAGATAATGCTATTTTAGACCCAGGCTTGTCACTGATGAGCTGATCACAACAGATAAACCACTTATCTGAACTGTAGCTTCCTCATCTATTATAAAACAGTACCCTTGCTGGTATAACAGACATAGTGCAAGGATCCAGTGAAATTAATTTATTTTATTTTGTATAATGAAAAGTCTTATAAGAATGATACAAGGTGATAGTGCTATTACTGTAGTTATTATTATTATTACTGGTTATATTAAAAGCTCAAGATTATACATCATCTACTAGAAACACTAACACATCATTAAGAATACTATCCTCTGATGTTAAGAATTTCCTGTGTAATACATCCTCAAAATAAACACTTAAGAAAACAAGAATTTCTTTATTTAGTACATTACAAACGAGAATGTAACTGGCCATGTGCAGGTATAGTAAGGGGGAAGGTTGATTTCTTAATAAGCATAAAATATAAAGAAAAAACAAAGCATGATATAAATTATTACTTTCTATTCTCCAAATTTCCATTTTTCCATTCCATTAGCAGAAAAAGACAATGGCACCCCACTCCAGTACTCTTGCCTGGAAAATCCCATGGACGGAGGAGCTGGTGGGCTGCAGTCCATGGGGTCGCTGAGGGTCGGACACGACTGAGCGACTTCACTTTCACTTTTCACTTCCATGCATTGGAGAAGGAAATGGCAACCCACTCCAGTGTTCTTGCCTGGAGAATCCCAGGGACGGTGGGCTGCCGTCTTTGGGGTCGCACAGAGTCGGACGTGACTGAAGCGACTTAGCAACAGCAGAAGCAGCAGAAAAAGGATCAGATGTTTCTGGATCAGAAATACCTGGGTTCAAAACCTGACTCCCAATTCTAACTCTAACATGACTTTTTTGTGGGATCTTCTAGAGATTACCAAACTTTTCTGAGGGTGTTTTACCCCCTAAAAATCAGTGAGGGAATCTCTACTCTGCATTATTATTATAGGACTCAAATGTGCAAGTGACCATCATCATTCAAGGCACATGACAGACACTTGGAGACGTCAGTTTCCTTCATATACAAAACTGGAGCCTTGGAAGATGATGCAGCAGGTGCTGTGGACGCTCCCCCAGGCCCCGTGGCCTTACTCCTTCACGCACACGACCCTGTTTCTATAGCCAATACTTGCACTGCACTGCCTGCAGACTTTGACCTCTGCTGCCCATGCAGAATCAACGTGCCCTGGGAAAATCTCTCAACCAAATACGAGTGAAAGTAGGAATCTAAACACCCTGGTTTCTCTGCCCATCGATGTGATAACCCAAAGGCACAGGTTAGGGTTAGCTGCATCTGCTCCCAGTATTCCTCAGTGGAATTAAGCTCGAGTAACTACAGTGTACCTTCCTTCACAAGCACGCTCTGTATCACCTTTCTTCCCTTCCATGTCTCACTTCACCATGCTTCTCTACGAGTATGTCCCAGGATCATCTTCCAAATAAACTCCTTCACTCAAATCCTTTTCTCAGGATATGTTCTGGGGGACCAGCCCAAATTAAGTCATATTTTCATTGCTCCATTTTCCTCCTGAAAAGTCCTTGTTGACGCCTTGCTTTGGGGACGTGAAACATTTACATGGCTTTTCTAGCTTCAAGTCCACTTCCCGTGAGAAAGACTTCATGCTCTAGCCAAGCTGCCTCTTACTCCTGCTTCTGCGTCTCTAATTCTATTCTTAACCCATTTGGCATTCTATCCCATCCTCTATCTCCATTTTCTCCATACACTTTTATAACAGTCTCAATAGTCATTTTTCTTCAAATCTTTCTCAAACTTAAATACTTCTGTCCTCATTGCTAGCCTTAAGTATAATTATAGACTATATATTCTTATTTATTACATATTAACTTAAAATGGTATAAACAACTGTGGTTCATAGCACTGAGGCAAGTATAAAACCAACTGAAAGTCACAAATTTTGTTCAAAGTACAAAGTTACAAAAACTAAAACTATAAAGCCGAAAGTCCCAGTCAATGTTCAGTTCAGCTGAGTCACTCAGTCATGTCCAACTCTTTGGATCCTATGAACTGCAGCACGCCAGGCCTCCCTATACATCACCAAATACCGGAGTTCACTCAAACTCACGTCCACCAAGTCGGTAATGCCATCCAGCCATCTCATCCTCTGTTGTCCCCTTCTCCTCTTGCCCCCAATCCCTCCCAGCATCAGGGTCTTTTCCAGTGAGTCAGCTCTTTGCATGAGGTGGCCAAAGTACTGGAGTTTCAGCTTTAGCATCAGTCCTTCCAAAGAAATCCCAGGGTTGATCTCTTTCAGAATGGACTGGTTGGATCTCCTTGCAGTCCAAGGGACTCTCAAGAGTCTTCTCCAACACCACAGTTCAAAGCATCAATTCTTCGGCGCTCAGCCTTCTTCACAGTCCAACTCTTACAACCATACATGACCACAGGAAAAATCATAGCCTTGACTAGACAGATCTTTGTTGGGCAAAGTAATATATCTGTTTTTGAATATGCTATCTAGGTTGGTCATAACTTTCCTTCCAAGGAGTAAGCGTCTTTTAATTTCATGGCTGCAGTCACCATCTGCAGTGATTTTGGAGCCCAGAAAAATAAAGTCTGACACTGTTTCCACTGTTTCCCCATCTATTTCCCATGAAGTGATGGGACCGGATGCCATGATCTTTATTTTCTAAGTGTTGAGCTTTAAGCCAACTTTTTCACTCTCCTCTTTCACTTTCATCAAGAGGCATTTTAGTTCCTCCTCACTTTCTGCCATAAGGGTGGTGTCATCTGCATATCTGAGGTTATTGATATTTCTCCCAGCAATCTTCATTTCAGCTTGTGCTATTCCAGCCCAGCATTTCTCATGATGTACTCTGCATAGAAGTTAACTAAGCAGGGTGACATTATACAGCCTTGACGTACTCCTTTTCCTATTTGGAACCAGTCTGTTGTTCCATGTCCAGTTTTAACTGTTGCTTCCTGACCTGCATATAGGTTTCTCAAGAGGCAGGTCTGGTGATCTGGTATTCCCATGTCTTTCAGAATTTTCCACAGTTTATTGTGATCCACACAGTCAAAGACTTTGGCATAGTCAATAAAGCAGAAATAGATGTTTTTCTGGAACTCTCTTGCTTTTTCAATGCTCCAGTGGATATTGGCAATTTGATCTCTGGTTCCTCTGCCTTTTCTAAAACCAGCTTGAAAATCTGAAAGTTCACAAGACCTTGTGAACTAACACCCAAAAAAAAGATGTCATTTTCATGATAGAGGACTGGACTGCAAAAGTAGGAAGTCAAGAAACACCTGGAGTAACAGGCAAATTTGGTCTTGGAGTACAGAATGAAGCAGGGCAAATTCTAAAAGAGTTTTGCCAGGAGAATGCACTGGTCATAGCAAACACCCTCTTCCAACAACACAAGAGAAGACTCTGCACATGGGCATCACCAGATGGTCAACACTGAAATCAGATTGATTATATTCTTTGCAGCCAAAGATGGAGAAGCTCTACACAGTCAACAAAAACAAGACTGGGAGCTGACTGTGGCTCAGATCATGAACTCCTTATTGCCAAATTCAGACTTTGGGAAAACCACTAGCCCATTCAGGTATGACCTAAATCAAATCCCTTATGATTATACAGTAGAAGTGAGAAATAGATTTAAGGGACTAGATCAGATAGACAGAGTGCCTGATGAACTATGGACAGAGGTTCGTGACATTGTACAGGAGACAGGGATCAAGACCATTCCCATGGCAAAGAAATGCAAAAAAGCAAAATAGCTGTCTGAGGCTGCCTTACAAATAGCTGTGAAGAGAAGAGAAGCAAAAAGCAAAGGAGAAAAGTAAAGATATAAGTATCTGAATGCAGAGTTCCAAAGAATAGCAAGGAGAGATAAGAAAGCCTTCCTCAGTGATCAATACAAAGAAATACAGGAAAACAACAGAATGGGAAAGACTAGAGTTCTCTTCAAAAAAAAAATAGAGATACCAAGGGAACATTTCATGCAAAGATGGGCTCAATAAAGGACAGAAATTGTATGGACCTAACAGAAGAAGAAGATAGTAATGAGAGGTGGCAAGAATACATAGAAGAACTGTACAAAAAAGATCCTCATTACCCAGATAATCACAATGGTGTGATCACTCACCTAGAGCCAGACATCCCGGAATGTGAAGTCAAGTGGCCTTAGAAAGCATCACTACGAACAAAGCTAGTGGAGGTGATGGAATTTCAGTTGAGCTATTTCAAACCTGAAAGTTGATGTGAAAGTGGTACACTCAATATGCCAGAAATTTTGGAAAACTCGGCAGTGGCCACAGGATTGGAAAAGGTCAGTTTTCATTCCAACTCCAAAGAAAGGCAATGCCAAAGAATGCTCAAACTACTGCACAATTGCACTCATCTTACACTCTAGTAAAGTAATCCTCAAAATTCTCCAAGCCAGGCTTCAGCAATACGTGAACCGTGAACTTCCAGTTAATGTTAATTTCATGCAATTTTTTCATTTGGTTAATTAGTATCTCTGACGGTGTGGCTCTGGTGCAAGTTCTAAGAAGTTTGGTCTGCCTGTCCTACTGTGTGCTGTGGGATGATAAGAATCTCACCCTCTGTTTCATCCTAATTAACATGAAAACATTTGTTCAGTGTGTGCACTCTGCCATCATTGACATTCATTTCCTAAAACAGTCTAATTTACATTCAAAATTTGCTTCTGTTCTGTTCTCATTATCCCAATGAGTACTTCTTCACACCAGCATGCTTATAAACACAAGAACAAACAAACACAGTCACTGTGGTGGACTCAATTACAAGATGATTTGGACTATACTTCTTAATAATGTCATAGAAACAAGAGCACAATTTTTTTTAATTATGTTTAGAAACAGAGAGTTACATTAGACAGTTAGCACCTGTTACATATTGTCATTGTTTATTTATCCTTTTTGTAATAACTTTTGTTAATGGTTTCTCATTATGCATCTAGAAGGAAGCCCGATTTCTTAGCATGGAATTGAAGATCTTCCATAACATACCTCCAGTCTTTGCAAGCCTCCTAAACCATGCACAACTACAACAGATAATTTATCTCTGAAAGCTTCCTTCTTGAGTCTATACTTCTACTTTCACAGCTCCTTTTAATCTGCAATGATCCTCCACAAACTCAGATATGGCAGAGGAGCTAAAAAGAGTATCTGTAGGCTTTGAAATCTAACAGAACTGGATTCTAGTTGCTGGGTTTATCACCTATTAACTATGTGCTTTGGACAAGCTTTTAATCTCTCACTGAAACTCCAGTCAGAAAAACGGGCATATGAAAACTACCCCAGATCAGAGGCCTGGAAACCTGGCTCACATGGCCTTCTATGGAGTGTCCTCCTTCTTCTGAGGTGACCAGAGCCCTAGGGTCCAGAGCCAGGACTGGGACGGCGCCTGGCTTGAGGACTCTTCCTTATAGGGGATTCTTCCCAGGAGCCCTCAGGGAGCATACTGCACTGGGTGCAGTGTGATCTGGGTGCTGCCCAACTCCCTTTCTGAACTTCAGAAAATCATGACCCTATGAATGAAGACTTTACTGGAAAAACACAACATAACACAGCAGCCTGGAACATGGAGATGGGTCAAAAAATATATTGCAGAGAGAATAAGATGGTGGAGGGGTAGGTGGCTGTGGAGTACATCTCTCTCCATGGATACAACAGGAATACACCTTCAGACACAGAAGTGCTTGTGGAACACCAGCTGAGAGCAGACAGGAGTACCTGACCAGCAGAAAAGAACATAGAGAACAACGCAAAACTCAGTAGGATGAAGGAACTGGGGGCGGGGGGGGAACAGTAGTGTTAGTAGGACTGGACCTGCCCTCAGTGGATGGAGGAACTGAAGCAGGAGTCTGATCCCCACGTTGGGGCAACTGTCTGAGTCACAGAAGAAACATTTAAGGCTGAGAGTGAAACAGCTGATCTGTGGCAGCCTAAACAGAATGAGAATCAGACAGTCCTTGCCACAGCCATACACATATCCCAGGCTGAGAGCTGCTTTTGATTGTGGAGAGACAATCAAGGGGAAGTGAGGGAGGAGATGGCAATGGGAAATGCCTGAGGAGGAAAGCCAGGCAACCATGGAAGCAAGGCAATACTGCTGAGTCATGCGTAGGGGGAAGAGCCATCACCATAGCCTCTCTCTCTCTCCACACACCAGCATCAGCAGCCAAACAGTAGAGAGGCTGAATCATCAAAAGCCTGATGCACTCAACTACAGAGCAGGACCCCACCCAGGGGGGGCTCCTCTATGTGCTGACACACCCAACAACAGAGAAGGATCCCAGGCAAGTGAGCCTCTAAGTGCCCGAACTGGCAGAGAGCTATGGAGAAAGACTGGTCAAAGGGGCCTTCTGATCTCCAGCTACAAGAGGCTTGAAAAAAGACTCTGATAGGGCCATAACTCTTGCATGGGAGGTGGTCCATGTCCCTGCACATTTGGCACTGCCAGGGTCCCTGCAAGCCAAGCAGCTGCACCACTTTCATGCTAAATTCTCACGGGGGCAGAGCTAAAAATGTCTTGCGCCTCTGTGAAAAAGGGTCGCTTGGGTTGTGTCCAACTCTTTGCAATCTTGTAAACTTGCCTGCCAGGCTTCTCTGTCAGGGAGGGGGATTCCCCAGGCAGGAATATTGGAGTGTATTGGCCAATACTGGTTGCCATATCCTTCTCAGTTCAGTTCAGTTCAGTTCAGTCATTCAGTCGTGTCCGACTCTTTGCAACCCCATGAATCGCAGCACGCCAGGCCTCCCTGTCCATCACCAACTCCCGGAGTTCACTCAGACTCACGCCCATCGAGTCTGTGATGCCATCCAGCCATGCTATCCTCGGTTGTCTCCTTCTCCTCCTGCCCCGAATCCCTCCCAGCGTCAGAGTCTTTCCCAATGAGTCAACTCTTCGCATGAGGTAGTCAAAGTACTGCAGATTCAACTTTAGCATCATTCCTCTCAAAGAAATCACAGGGTTGATCTTCAGAATGGACTGGTTGGATCTCCTCGCACTCCAAGGGAGTCTCAAGAGTCTTCTCAACACCACAGTTCAAAAGCATCAATTCTTCGGCACTCAGCCTTCTTCACAGTCCAATTCTCACATCCATACATGACCACTGGAAAAACCATAGCCTTGACTAGACGGACCTTAGTCAGCAAAGTAATGTCTCTGCTTTTGAATATACTATCTAGGTTGGTCATAACCTTTCTTCCAAGGAGTAACCATCCTTTAATTTCATGGCTGCAGTCACCATCTGCAGTGATTTTGGAGCCCAGAAAAATAAAGTCTGACACTGTTTCCACTGTTTCCGCGTCTATTTCCCATGAAGTGATGGGACCAGATGCCATGATCGTCGTTTTCTGAATGTTGAGCTTTAAGCCAACTTTTTCACTCTCCTCTTTCACTTTCATCAAGAGGCTCTTTAGTTCCTCTTCACTTTCTGCCATAAGGGTGGTGTCATCTGCATATCTGAGGTTATTGATATTTCTCCCGGCAATCTTGATTCCAGCTTGTGTTTCTTTCAGTCCAGCGTTTCTCATGATGTACTCTGCATAGAAGTTAAATAAGCAGCGTGACAAGGTTGTATACAACCTTGATGTACTCCTTTTCCTATTTAAACCAGTCTGTTGTTCCATGTCCAGTTCTAACTGTTGCTTCCTGACCTGCATACAGATTTCTCAAGTGGCAGGTCACGTGGTCTGGTATTCCCATCTCTTTCAGAATTTTCCACAGTTTACTGTGATCCACACAGTCAAAGGCTTTGGCATAGTCAATAAAGCAGAAATAGATGTTTTTCTGGAACTCTCTTGCTTTTTCCATGATCCAGCGGATGTTGGCAATTTGATCTCTGGTTCCTCTGCCTTTTCTAAAACCAGCTTGAACATCAGGGAGTTCACGGTTCACATATTGCTGAAGTCTGGCTTGGAGAATTTTGAGCATTACTTTACTAGCATGTGAGATGAGTGCAATTGTTCGGTAGTTGGAGCATTCTTTGGCATTGCCTTTCTTTGGAATTGGGATGAAAACTGACCTTTTCCAGTCCTGTGGCCACTGCTGAGTTTTCCAGATTTGCTGGCAAATTGAGTGCAGCACTTTCACAGCATCATCTTTCAGGATTTGAAACAGCTCAACTGGAATTCCATCACCTCCACTAGCTTTGTTCGTAGTGATGCTTTCTAAGGCCCACTTGACTTCACATTCCAAGATGTCTGGCTCTAGATGAGTGATCACATCATCATGATTATCTGGGTCGTGAAGATCTTTTTTGTACAGTTCTTCCATGTATTCTTGCCACCTCTTCTTAATATCGTCTGCTTCTGTTAGGTCCAGACCATTTCTGTTCTTTATCTAGCCCATCTTTGCATGAAATGTTCCCTTGGTATCTCTAATTTTCTTGAAGAGATCTCTAGTCTTTCCCATTCTGTTGTTTGCCTCTATCTATTTGCATTGATCGCTGAGTAAGGCTTTCTTATCTCTTCTTGCTATTCTCTGGAACTCTGCATTCAGTTGCTTATATCTTTCCTTTTCTCCTTTGCTTTTTGCCTCTCTTCTTTTCACAGCTATTTGTAAGGCCTCCTCAGACAGCCATTTTGCTTTTTTGCATTTCTTTGCCATGAGGATGGTCTTGATCCCTGTCTCCTGTACAATGTCACGAACCTCATTCCATAGTTCATCAGGCACTCTATCTATCAGATTTAGGCCCTTAAATCTATTTCTCATTTCCACTGTATAATCATAAGGGATTAGATTTAGGTCATACCTGAATGGGCTAGTGGTTTTCCCTACTTTCTTCAATTTAAGTCTGAATTTGGCAATAAGGAGTTCATGATCTGAGCCACAGTCAGCTCCCAGTCTTGTTTTTGTTGACTGTGTAGAGCTTCTCCATCTTTGGCTGCCAAGAATATAGTCAATCTGATTTCGGTGTTGACCATCTAGTGATGTCCTTCTAGGGCACTATATTTCCTGCTGCCCTCGCCGCTAACTCCCCTGAGTACCTGGTGCTGCCAGAACCCCTGCAACCCAAGCAGCTGCACCACCTCCACACCTGGACCTCACTGAGGCAAACCGAAGTCCCCCAGGGCAGCGCAGGAACAAACCCAGTGGAAGACCCACATGAGAGGTGGAAATAAAACCACAGTTGAAACCCAGGGTCAGTGTGACTAAGGAAGGAGACCCAAAACCCTCCCACCAGCTATACGAGCTACAGATTAAATCCACATGATCAACTAGGCAGTGTCTGTGTCTATGGAATATATAAAAGGTCATTGAGAGCTCCCACAAAAGAAAACACACTAGTTCTGATAACTGTGGACATTGGAGGCAAGAATATACACCAGAAGTAGGACCAGATTAGAATCTGAGCTGCCCACTAAGAAGGTCCAGAGATCAGCACAGTGTTGGAGGGCATCCTAGGGAGGTGTGGTGGATTGTGACTCCTGACAGCAGTGGCTCAAGAAAAACATTTATTATGCTTATCTTTTGACTTGTTCTATAGATTCTTTTGGGTTTTTTTCCCCTTTTTTTTCCTCCTCCTTTTATTGGCACTGTGAAATCTAGTCAAGCTTTTGAGCTTTTTTTTTTTCCCTCAGTCACATTTTTTTTACTGTTGTTATAAACCTCTGCCTCTACGTTGGGCTTTTGCAGTTTTCTGGAGTTTTCTTTTCTTTTTTTCCTTTTCCCCTATTTATATTTTAATTATTTTTAATGTTTTAAACCTATTATTATTTTTTCTACATTTATTCCTTTGTTTGCCTTTCCTACTGTTCTCTTCCACTTGCAGTTAATCTTTAATGTATATAAATCTTCTTTAGCTACCTCTATTTAACTTTGCATATCTATTCTTTCCTTCATTTCTTTCCTTTCCTCTCAACATATTTGTTAGTTTTATTTTCATTGCTTTATTCCCCAATTGGCATCTTGCTTTCGTTTTGTTTTTCAGCTTGTGCTTTACTTAGTTGTGTTCTGGTAGACATAATTTTTGTTTTCTTTTGTTTGCTGGGTCAATCTATTATACTCTATTTTTTGGACTGTTTTGGTTTTGCTTATGGGTGTATATGTATATTTGTGTATTCAGCCACACTTTTTACTGTTGTTATAAACCTGTGCCTCTATATTGGGCTTTGCAGCTCTGTCAAGTTTTCCTTTTTTTCCCCCCTTTTTTCTTGTCAATTTCTTTTTCTTTTCTATTTTTATAATTTTAATTTTGATTTTTTTAATCTATTATACTTTTTCTACCTTTATTTCTGTGCTTGCCTACTGTTGTTTTCCCCTTGGAGTTAATCTTTAATGTATATAAATCTTCTTTACCTACCTCTATTTAACTTTGCATATCTATTTTTTCTTTTCTCTGTTTTCTTTCCCCTCAACATATTAGTTAGTTTTGTTTCCATTGCTTTATTCCCGACTTGGCACCTGTTTTGTTTTCCACTTTGTGCTTTAGTTAGTTTTGTTCTTAACTGGTAAATATAATTTTTTATTTCCTTTGTTCATCAGGTCAATCTACTGTACTTTTGTTGGACTGTTTTGACTTTGTTTATTGATGTATATGTGTATATTCCAGTATTTTAATTATTGTTTGCCTGATTTTGTAAATGCCATTTGTTTGTGGTTCATCTTTGGTTTCTCAGTTTTGGATATTCTTTTTAATCTCACTTAATGCCATAACAAACCACTTGTAGAATCTTCTTTCCTGACGAGAGATCAAGTCCTGAGCCTTTGGAGTGGGAGCATTGACTCCAAGACCCTAAACTACCAGAGAACTAACACTGGGGAGTATAAAATAGAACTCACACAAAGGAAACCACTTGAATAGAAGACCCAGCATCACCCAACCACCAGTAGCACCCTGTGCAGGATGCCTCAGCTAAACAACAAACAAAACAAAAATACAAACCCAATCATCAGCAGGCAGGATTACCATCTCACTCAGCTTTGCCCATCAGGGGAAAAACACACTAAAACTCAGCACAAATCTCACCCTATATGAAGCTTTCACAAACCACTGGACTAAACTTAGGAGGGCAGAAACCAAAGCAAGAATTCAGTCTTGAAGCCTGGGAAAAGGAGACCTCAAACATAATAAGTTAAAAAAATAATAATACAGTCATCAAGACAGAATGGTACTGGCACAAAGACAGATCAATGAACAAAAGAGAAAGCCCAGAGATAAATCCATCCACCTACAGACACTGTATCTTTGACAAAGGAGGCAAGAATATACAATGGAGAAAAGACAATCTCCTTAACAAGTGGTGCTGGGAAAATTGGTCCACCACTGGTAAAAGAATGAAACTAGAACACTTTCTAACACCATACACAAAAATAAACTCAAAATGGATTAAAGATCTAAATGTAAGACCAGACACTATAAAACTCCTAGAGGAGAACATAGGCAAAACAGTCTCCAACATACATCACAGCAGGATCCTCTATGACCCACCTCCCAGAATACAGGAAATAAAAGCAAAAATAAACAAACGGGACCTAATTAAACTTAAAAGCTTCTGCACAACAAAGGAAACTATAAGCAAGGTGAAAAGACAGCCTTCTGAATGGGAGAAAATAATAGCAAATGAAGCAACTGACAAACAACTAATCTCAAAAATATACAAGGAACTCCTGCAGTTCAATGCCAAAAAAATAAATGACCCAATCAAAAAATGGGCCAAAGAACTAAATAGACATTTCTCCAAAGAAGACATACAGATGGCTAACAAACACATGAAAAGATGCTCAACCTCACTCATTATCAGAGAAATGCAAATCAAAACCACAATGAGGTACCATTTCACACCAGTCAGAATGGCTGCAATCCAAAAGTCTCCAAGCAACAAATGCTGGAGAGGGTGTGGAGAAAAGGGAACCCTCTTACACTGTTGGTGGGAATGCAAACTAGTACAGCCACTATGGGGAACAGTGTAGAGATTCCTTAAAAAACTGGAAATAGAACTGCCACACAACCCAGCAATCCCACCGCTGGGCATACACACTGAGGAAACCAGAAATGAAAGAGACACATGTAGCCCAATGTTCACCGCAGCACTGTTTATAACAACCAGAACATGGAAGCAACTTAGATGTCCATCAGCAGATGAATGGATAAGAAAGCTGTGGTACATATACACAATGCAATATTACTCAGCCAAAAAAAAAAAAAAAAAACATCTGAATCAGTTTCCCAATGTTCACCGCAGCACTGTTTATAACAACCAGAACATGGAAGCAACTTAGATGTCCATCAGCAGATGAATGGATAAGAAAGCTGTGGTACATATACACAATGCAATATTACTCAGCCAAAAAAAAAAAAAAAAACATCTGAATCAGTTCTAATGAGGTAGATGAAACTGGAGCCTATTATACAGAGTGAAGTAAGCCAGAAAGAAAAATACCAATACATTATACTAACATATATATATGGAATTTAGAAAGATGGTAACGATAACCCTGTATGCGAGACAGCAAAGGAGACACAGATGTATAGAACAGCCTTTTGGACTCTGTGGGAGAAGGCAAGGGCAGGATGATTCGGGAGAATGGCATTGAAACATGTATAATATCGTATGTGAAACAAATCGCCAGTCTGGGTTCGATGCAGGATACAGGATGCTTGGGGCTGGTGCATTAGGATGACCCAGAGGGATGGTATGGAGAGGGAAGGAGGAGGGGGGTTCAGGATGGGGAACATGTGTACACCCATGGTGGATTCATGTTGATGTATGGCAAAACCAGTACAATATTGTAAAATAATTAGCCTCCAATTAAAATAAATAAATTTATATTAAAAATATAATAAAAAATTAAAATGAGAAAAAAATTTTTAAAAAATTGAAAAGGCAGAGAAATACTACACAAATGAAGGAAAAAAACTAGAAACACAGAAGTTCAAATAAATGAAGAGGAAATAGGCAAATTACCTGAAAAAGAATTCAGAATAATAATAGTAAAGATGATCAAAAACCTTGAAAACAAAATGGAAAAAATGCAAGAATCAATTAACAAAGCCTTAGAAGAATTAAAGAATAAACATACAGAGACAAACAACACAATTACTGAAATTAAAAATACTCTAGAAGGAATCTACAGCAGAGTATCTGAAGCAGAAGAATGAATTAGTGAGCTGGAAGACAAAATGGTAGAAATAACTTCTAAAGAACAGAATAAAGTAAAAATAAGTTAAATAACTGAGGATCTTCTCAGAGACCTCAGGGATAATATCAAATGCACCAACATACAAATTATAGGGGTCCCAGAAGAAGAGAAAAAGAAAGGGTATGAGAAATTTTTTGAAGAGATTATAGTTGAAATTTTCCCCAACATGGAAAAGGGAATAGTCAATCAAGTCCAAGAGGCACAAAGAGTCCCACACAGGATAAATCCAAGGAAAAACATGCCAAAGACACATACTCATTAAGCTAATAAAGACTAAACACAAAGAAAGAATATTAAAAGCAGCAAGGGAGAAGTAACAAGTAACATACAAGGGAAACCCCATGGGCTTAACAGCTGATCTTTCAGCAGAACCTCTGCAGGGCAAAGGGAATGGAGGATATATTTAAAGTACTCAAAGGGAAAAATCTACAAACAAGATTTCTGTCCCAGCAAGGATCTCATTCAAAATTGATGGAGAAATCAAATGCTTTCAGACAAGCAAAAATTAAGAGAATTCAGCACCACCAAACCAGCTTTACAACAAATGTAAAACAGATTTATAGAGTCAAGAAATACAACAGAAGAAAAAATATCTACAAAATCAATGCTAAACAATTAGAAAATGGCAATAGGAATATATATATATATATATATATATATATATATATATATANGCAAAAATTAAGAGAATTCAGCACCACCAAACCAGCTTTACAACAAATGTAAAACAGATTTATAGAGTCAAGAAATACAACAGAAGAAAAAATATCTACAAAATCAATGCTAAACAATTAGAAAATGGCAATAGGAATATATATATATATATATATATATATATATATATATACACATACATATATCAACAATTACTTTAAATGTAAATGGATTAAATACTCCAACCAAAAGATACAGACTGGCTGAAAGGATACAAAAACAAGACCCATACATATGCTGTCTATAAGAAACCCACTTGAGACCTCGAGACACATATAGACTGAAAGTGAGGGGATGGAAAAATAAATTCCATGCAAATCTCAAGCAAAAGAAAGCTGGAGTAGCAATCCTCATATCAGACAAAATAGACCTTAAAATAAGATTACAAGAGATAAGGAAGGACACTACATAATGATCAAGGGATCAATCTAAGAGGAAGACAAAACAATTGTAAATGTCGAGGCACCCAACATAGGAGCACCTCAATACATAAGACAAACACTAACAGACATAAAAGGAAAAATTGACAGTAACACAGTAATAGTAGGAGACTTTAACAAAAACTCACACCAATGGGTAGATCATCAGAACAGAAAATTAATAAGGAAACACAAGTCTGAAATGATACATGAGATGAGATGGATCTCATTGATATCTCAGGATATTCCATCCAAATGTAGAAGAATATACATTCTTCTCAAGTGCACATGGAACATTCTCCAGGATAGACCACAACTTGGGTCACAAATCAAACCGTAGTAAATTTAAGAAAATTTAAATCATATCAAGCATCTTCTCTGACCACAACACTATGAGACTTGATATCAATTACAAGAAAAAGACTGTAAGAAACACAAACACATGGAGATTAAACAACAGGTTTCTAAATAACCAACAAGTTACTGAAAAAAAAAAAAAGGAAATAAAAAATTTTCTAGAAACAAATGGCAATGAAAACACAACAACTCAAAACCTGTGGGAGGAGCAAAAGCAGTCCTAAGAGGGAAGTTTATAGCAGTACACTCCTACCTCAAGAAACAAGAAAAACACCAAATAGACAACCTAACTTTACACCTAAAGCAACTGGGAAAAGAAGAACAAAAAACCCCTCAGAATTAGTAGAAGGAAAGAAATCATAAAGATCTGAGTGGAAAGAAATGAAAGAAACAATAGTAAAGATTAATAAGAACCAAGTAAAAGTTGGTTCATTGAGAAGATAAACAAAATTGAGAAACCTTTATCCATACTCATCAAGAAAAAAATGGAGAAGAATCAAATCAACAAAATTAGAAATGAAAAAGGAGAGGTTGTAGCAGACAATACAGAAATACAAAGGGTTATAAGAGACTCTTATGAACAACTATACGGAAACAAAACAGATAACCTGAAAGAAATGGACAGATTCTTAGAAAAGTTCAATCTTCCAAGACAGAACCAGGAAGAAATAGAAATGTTGAACAACCCAAATACAACCATTGAAATTGAAGCTGTAATCAAAAATCTACAAAAAACAAAAGTCAGGACCAGATGGCTTCACAGGAGAATTCTATCAAATATTTAGAGATGAGCCAATGCCTATCCTTCTAAAACTCTTTCAAAAAATTGCAGAGGAAGGAACACTTCGAAATTCATTCTACGAGGCCACCATCACCCTGATACCAAATCCAGACAATGATAACACAAAAAGGAAAACTACAGGTCAGTATCACTGACGAACACAGATGCAAAAATTCTCAACACAATTTTAGCAAACAGAATTCAGCAACACATCAAAGAGCTCATATGCCATGATCAAGTTGGGTTTATTCCAGGAATGCAAGGATTCTTCAATATATGCAAATCAATCAATGTGACTGAAACAAATTGAAAGATAAAAACCATATGATAATCTCAATAGATGCAGAAAAAGCCTTTGACAAAATTCAGCACCCATTTATGGTTAAAACTCTTCAAAAAATGGGCATAGAAGGAACCTAACTCAATATAGTAAAGGCCATATATGAGAGCCTACAGCAAACATTATTCTCAAAGGTAAAAAACTGAAAGCATTCCCCCTAAGATCAGGAAAAAGACAAGGATGTCCACTTTCACCACTATTATTCAACATAGTTCTGGAAGTCCTAGCCACAGCAATCAGAGAAGAAAAAGAAATAAAAGGAATCCAGATCAGGAAAGAAGAAGTTAAGCTCTCACTGTTTGTAGATGACATGATACTGCACATAGAAAACCCTAACGATAGTATCAAAAACATTACTAGAGCTAATCAGTGAATTTAGCAAAGTTGCAGGATACAAAATCAATACACAGCAATCACTTGCATTTCTATATACTAACAATGAAAAATCAGAAAGAGAAATTAAGGAATCAATCTACCAAATGCAATCTACAGATTAAATGTGATCCCTATCAAATTACCAATGGCATCTTTCACAGAACTAGGATGAAAAAAATCACAATTTATATGGAAACACAAAAGACCCTGAATAGCCAAAGCAGTCTTAAGAAAGATGAATGGAGCTGGAGGAATCAACCTTCCTGACTTCAGATTATACTACAAAGCTACAGTCATCATGACAGTATGGTACTGGTACAAAAACAGAAAAATCGACCAATGGAACAAGACAGAAAGCCCAGAAATAAACCCTTGCACCTATGGGTATCTTATTTTTGACAAAGGAGCCAAGAATATACAATGGGGCAAAGACAGCCTCTTCAATAAATGGTGCTGGGAAAATTGGACAGCTACATGTAAAAGAATGAAATTTGAACACTTCCTAACACCATACACAAGATAAACTCAAAATGGATTAAAGACATAAATTTAAGACCAGAAACTATAAAACTCTTAGAGGAAAACATAGGCAGAACACTTGCTGACATAAATCAAAGCAAGATCCTCTATGACACACCTCCTAGAGTAACAGAAATAAAAACAAATGTAAACAAGTGGGACCTGATTAAATTTAAAAGCTTTTGCAAAGCAAAGGAAACTATCAGCAAGGTGAAAAGACAATCCTCAGAATGGGAAAAATGATAGCAAATGAAACAACTGACAAAGGATTAATTTCCAAAATATACAAGAAGCTCATACAACTCAACACCAGAAAAACAAACAACCCAATCAAAAAGTGGGAAAAGACCTAAACAGACATTTCTCCAAAGAAGACATATAGATGGCTAACAAACATATGAAAAAGATGCTCAACACAGCTCATTATTAGAGAAATGCAAGTCAAAACCACAATGAGATATCACCTCATACTGGTCAGAATGGCCTTCATCAAAAAGTCTACAAACAATAAATGCTGGAGAGGGTGTGGAGAAAAGGGAACACTCTTGCATTGTTGGTGGGAATGTAAATTGATACAGCCACTAGGGAAGACTGTATGGAGATTCCTTTAAAAACTAGGAATAAAACCACCATATGACCCAGCAATCCCACTCCTAGGCATATATCCTGAGGTAACAAAAACTGAAAAAGACACATGTATCCCATTGTTCATTGCAGCACTATTGACAATAGCTAGAACATGGAAGCAACCTAGATGTCCATGAACAGATGAATGGACAAAGAAGTTGTGGTACATATACACAGCGGAATATTCAGTTCAGTTCATTTCAGTCACTCAGTCGTGTCTGACTCTGCGACCCCGAGGAATGCATATGAGTCGGTTCTGATGAGGTGGATGAACCTAGAACCTATTATACAGAGTGAAGTGAGTCAGAAAGAGAAAGATAAATATTGTATTCTAATGCACATATATGGAATCTAGAAATTGATCCTGAAGAATTTATTTACAGGGCAGCAATGGAGAAACATAGAGAATAGAATTATGGACATGGGGAGAGGGGAGGAGAGGGTGAGATGTATGGAAATAGTAACATGGAAACTTACATTACCATACATAAAATAGATAGCCAATGAGAATTTGCTGTATGGCTCAGGAAACTCAAACAGGGGCTCTGTGTCAACCTAGAGGGGTGGGATGGGGAGGGAAATTCAAGGGGGAGGGGATATATGTATACCTATGGCTGATTCATGCTGAGATTGACAGAAAAAATTCTGTAAAGCAATTATCCTTCAATTAAAGAAAAAAAAAACTACCTCAAGAAGCATTTTTAAATAAAAATTCAGAAATAGCTTAAAGAGTACTTAAACTATGTTTGGTTATCAATAAATAATAGCTATTATTATTTTTATTCCTTAATCCTTCAGTTAGAATGAATCCTTTCCTCTTCACTATTACTACTGAACTTTGTTTGTTCACCAAATTTGACACTCATGTCATTAGAAAGAGTGCTATATTGTATTCATATTTCATAAGCAGACTACCTTCCATGGGTTTAAACATTCAGGTTAATTTTCTAGGGCTTAGCACAGTTGTTGACATGGGATAGTACTCAAGAAAAATCCACTGAATTTACTTAGACTGAATTCCAAATCCTTGTAGTGCCAAGGACAGTGCTATGAACTTAGTGGATGCTCAAAACAGATGTCTGTTGATTGATCCATTACATGACACAATCCAAGAAAGTCCATGAAAACAAATGCCAAGCCAGTCTGCAAAAAAAAAAAAAAAAAACAAAAAACACCTATTCATTTCTCCAGTTTAGAGCGACTTTTTCAACTGAACAGTGGAAAGAAATCAATCTGTCAAGGTTTGAACATACACTGAAAATACCCTGTCTTTTTCCAAAGGACTTAGATGAAGGAAGAAAACAGCACAAGAAAATAACCTCCTCATTTAAGGCATCTCTTGTCCAACACAAAGCACAGAAATTGCCTATATTTTCTTCAACTTCCTCAACTAGAATCTCAGCTTTCAAAATGACAGAGAGATGATTCTTTAAGTGGTGGGTTTAATTTATAGATTTATAATAATTCTCAAAGTATTTGAGGTTTAAGGTACGTATCAAACACTAATCAATGAATTCAGTAATAACTTTCGTGCCCTCTAAAAGGTAGAGAAGTGATATATCCAATTATCCATACTCAACTAAAAAGTACTCATATTAGAAAATCTGTATTTACCGAAGAGCAATATTTTCCTTATAAACACAATAAAGCATTCACAATGGAATATAATCATGGAATTAAGTCATGTAATCTAAAAGCAGCTTATATTTTTTCCCACTGGGGCGAGTTTTTCTCTTACCAGTGAATGAAAACTCTAGCAAGCCCTGTGATACTTCTGAACACTTTAGGTAACAGAAAATTGCTTAGTCTCAGAATGGAGCCTCAATTTGGCAAGTAAAAGTTTCAGTCTGATTTATTAAGCAACACTTTTAATTCAAAAGTTAGACAACCCTCCCCACTACTTCCCCTAGCTAGAGACCAGTTCCTATCTATAGCTTGAACAAAAGAAGGGAGGTAGAGAAAGTAGGGATACAAGGTTCTCACGTGACTGGTAATACTGTGAAAGGGCTTCAAACTCTCAGCTTTGCAGATATGTAAATCAATCAACATCTCCCTCTTTCTCTTCCTCTCTCTCTAACATTTTCATGAGTTCTCAAAGGTTCCCTTTCTGGTCTTCTTCAGTTGTAATTACAGTGATATGAGAGACCTATCTATTCCACCAGCAGCTAATCGCCTGCCCCCAGCCCTTGGTGTTTTGGTGGCCTACAGCTCTGAGACTGTGCTGGGATTCCTCTGCCTTGACTAGCAGTCCTCTCAAGCAGGAGAAACAATTATTCAGGACAGTCCTCTTTCCTCCCCCAGGTCCTATATCTGTTTCTCAGGATTCATGTATCCTTGTTTCTTTCAGAGTGGAATTCAGTTACTGTCCAAAAACTCCTTAGCTTCCAAATGCCATTTAGCCAGACTTTCACTTTTGGATACCTCATGCAGGCATCAGACACTAGGTAAGTGTGCTCCTCCAAGTCCAGGAGAGTCAACAAACTCTCAGACTGGCCTCGTTTGAAGCCTCTCTCTCTGTGGACTCGGTGTGAATGAAGTCACTACACACACACCTTCATCAGGAGATGATATGATAGGTGGCAAATAACAGCAAAGAAATTTCTTTATTTTTCAAAGAAATCACCCTCACATAACCCTCTATAACCCTGACAACTTGATCCTTTTCATTAACTTTGTATCTGATATATCTTGGTGGCTCAGATAAAACTAAACAAAACATTCTATTGTATCAGTATATAAATGTATGAGCTTTGTTTTCTTTGCACTTAATATCATTAGCAGGTAGTAAGGTAGTGTATAGACTGTTTATAGCTAGTATCAGTGCCTCTTTTTGCAAGAGTTCACTGTAAGTGGGGCTTCCCTGGTGGCTCAGATAGTAGAGTCCTCCTGCAATGCAAGGAGACCCGGGGTCGATCCTTGGGTTGGGAAGATATCCTGGAGAAGGGAATGGCTACCCACTCCAATATTTTTGCCTGGAGAATTCCCTGGCCAAAGGAGTCTGGTGGTCTATAGTCCATGGGGTTGGACTAAAAGAGCAAGTAACACTTTCACTTTTTTCCTCATTATAAGTACAGTATCACCTGTAGTATTGTTTGGGGAAATGTTTTTCAATTAAGAGAGTTAAGAACTGTAAAAAGTGCCACATGAAATGCTCTAAGAGAATTTCTACACAAACAGGGCTCTGCTCCCTTACCCCATCCTTCATCCTCAACTTGTTACTCTGTGAGGGGGCAGTGCTCCAGAACTGGGAGGCCCTGAGTAATTCTGTGTAGGAACAGGAGACACTGGGATCAAATTAGCAAATAACTGGTTTATTCTGGCTCCTTGAGAAGCAATATAACATGGAAAAAGCTTTTTAATTCCTTCAAAACATGGGAATCGATACAGTATGCTTGTTAAATAGGTGAACTTGGATTAGACAGCCTGGTTCAATCTTGGCTTTGGCACTTAATGCTGCTGCTAAGTTGCTTCAGTCGTGCCCGACTCTTAGTGACCCCATGGACTGCAGCCTACCAGGCTCCTCCGTCCATGGGATTTTCCAGGCAAGAGTACCGGAGTGGGGTGCCACTGGATAACATTAAACACATTAACTTTTTCATGCCTCAATTTCCTCATCTATAAAATGTTGATAACAACAGTCCTATCTTACAGTTATTTTTAAGAATTTAAAAATATAATCAGTGAAAAGCAGAGAGTTTTATTATTGCTGTTTTTATTCTTTTTTATGTATTTTAAAATTGGAATATGATTGCTTTACAATGTTGTGTTAGTTTCTGCTGTACAATGACATGAATCAACCATAATGCACATAAATCCCATCCCTCTTAAACCTGCCTCCTACCCAGCTCAGTGCTCTGCTATTATTTTTATGTACAGTACTAAGCAAAAAGAGAATCGTCATATCAGAGATGCATGAATAAGGAGTGAGAAATAGAAAGGAAGGCAATACAATGTATGGCAGAGGCTCTTGCCTGGTCATTATCAAACTTGCTTTTGCTTTTTCCTGGGCACAAAGTGAATCACACTGCCATCCTTGCCAGAACTTAGCTATCAGCTTATGACTACTGAGTAAGTTCCAGGCAGAGGAATATGAGTAGGAATGATGGATGTGCACAGGCCTGCTCCACAGAAACATCCTGCAATAATCCTCCCCATTCTCTCCCTCTTCTTTGGTAAAACTGCAGGATGGAAGGAAAGAGCCGTGTAGAAGCCATGTATAAGCCCAGTGATTAGAAACACTCATTTGGGAATTTATATGAATGAGGGTGAAATCGACTGTGTTAAGCCGCTAAGATTTGGGGAATTATCTGTTACAGCAACTGCAGTTACTTAACACAAACTTACCTTCACTTTTACCCCCAGAATTTTCCTGAAGATGATTTTAAACATCAAATATAAAAGCACTATAATAAAGAAAAGGGAACAGGAAATTTTGGTTTTTCCATTCTTTTTTCCCAAGCCTGTATCTAATTCTGATAGACCTAGTCTAGGTTAGGGAACAATCACTACGTGGCAATTGAAGGGAATCAAGCTTTGGGCAGAGGGAATGAGAGTCTGAGGACAAGAGCCCTCAGGAAAATGGGGAATCAGGAAGATGTGTTAATAAACCTGAGGGGAAAAGAAACAGAGTAACAGTGTGAGAAAAAAAAAATCCCATCATTACTACAGATTTCTAATAAAGACGGATACAAGCAGTAACACCTTGTACAATAGCCTTTGGGGAAAGTATGTAAAAAGAGATAAGTACAGAAATAATCAAAACATCAAGAAATATTTAGCAAGTCCTCATTGTAACCTAGGTACTATTGTAGATGCTGGATATGCAGAGAAAACGAAACCACCACCAATCCTGCCCTCATGGACCTGGCATTACAGTCCAAGAGATAGAAGGGAGGCCAGCGTGGCTGGACCAGAATGAGCCAGAGAGAAAGCGGAAGGAGAGAAAGTCAGAAAGATAATGGCGTGCAGACGACTCAGGTCCCCAAAAGGATTCAGACTACAGGCGTGAGGGAAGTCATTGATAAACTGTGAACAGAGAAGTGACATGATCTGACTGAAATTTTAACCAGTCCACTTTGGTGGCTACCTTGAGAACCAACCACAGAGGCCAAGAGTAGAAGCAAGGAGATGGCTAGGAGACTACTTCAACAATCCAAGATGGATGATGTCTTGGCCCAGGATGATGGTTGTGGGGGTGGTGAGAAGTGGTGGTGTCCACCCCCACCTCGCCTCCACCCCACCACACATGCGCACACACACATATGCTGGTGGCAGAACTGACAAGGTTTGCTGATAAGCTATGAGACGCTACATGTGCATTAAAGAGAAGACTCAAGGGCAACATCAAGCTGTAATCATGGAGATGATGGTGACCACAAAAGGAGCTGATTTTGAACATATCGATCTGGACATTCAAGTGAAGGCATAAAATGGGCTTGGTATGTGGATCATGAATGAAGAGGGGAGCTATGTACTAAAGAGGGGAGTGTGTGTGTCTGTACATATAGGTAGATATATACATTTACATTTCAATATAAATTATATTTAAATTTGTGAAACTGAGTGAGACCACCTACAGAGCAAATGAAGTTAGAAAAGAGGCCCAAAGACTGTTTCTTCGGACACTCCAGAATTTAGAAGCCGGATAGATGAAGAGGAACCAGCAAGACTGATAAAAAGCAGAGACAGAGAAGGAAAGCCAGGTGAATCTGGAGTCCTAGAAGACATGTAAAGAATATGTTCAAAGAGAAATGACTGATCAGTTGTATCATATGCTGCTGCCAAGTCAGATAAGATGAGGACTCAGAAGTTATTACTCTGTTTAGCTATTGGAAGAATTTGGACACATTCAGTTCAGTTCAGTTCAGTTGCTCAGTCGTGTCCAACTCTTTGCGACCCCATGAATCACAACACGCCAGGCCTCCTTGTCCGTCACTAACTCCCGGAGTTCACTCAGACTCATTAGGATGCATTTATTTTATCACTTATTTCTCCTTGACAAATGTATCTCCCTAAGAATGAATAGTAATACTCCCTTTTAGCATGATTATAAATGATTTAATCTTTCAATCTTCCATTATGCTTCTATTTTACTGTATTCTCTAATAATATTTTCCAGTTTTAGAAGTTTTACATAACTTTTTGAATAACACTGATACTAGTTACAAATCATATGAATCATATTATCATTTTTAGATAAAGTAGTGAGACTTGGTTGGTGCTTCAATGAAATTATTTTACATGATACATAAATTAAAATTTAAGTTGCCTTGCTATCTGAATGAAATACTTCCCTGGTGGTCCAGTAATTAAGCCTCTGTGCTTCCAATGAAGAGGGTGTGGGTTCAAGGCCTGGTTGGGGAACTAAGATTCCACAAGCAGTGTGGCACAGCCAAAATATTTTGGAGAATGAAATGGCAACCCATACCAGTATTCTTGCCTGGAAAATTTCATGGACAGAGAAGCCTAGTGGGCCCCAGTCCATGGGGTCACAGTCAGACATGACTGAGCAACTGAGCACCACAATAATACTTATAAGCACCAATTGTGTGCAAAAGCTTTAAATACATCATTTTGTGCAATTCTAATAGCAATCTTGTAAGGCACATCCTATAATTATTCCCATTTTATAAGTAAGGAGATCAGGGCTTAGATATTAAGTAACTTGCTCAATTTATCCAGCTGGCAGGTGGCGGAAGGGCAGGGAGGACAGGCTGAAGATGTCTCAGGGTGATGACTTGAGTGAAAATGTTCCCCTTCAGAAGGCACTCTGAGAGAGAGTTCTGGCAGGACCTTGAGGCACAAAGGGCATCATTTTGGAGGCTCATCTAAAAGTTGGAGGTGTGGGGGTGATCGTCCAGACATAGGAAATATACTAGGCCAAGAAGACAAGGCAGATTCTTTACAAAAGTGAATCGGGTGCTTTTCTGTCAAAGTTTTCCATGATAAGACTGTCTTGGAAATTCCTCCATCCGTCCATTCCATCCACCCATCCATCCATCCACCATAGTTTTGCTCCGTTTCTGTTCTCTTCATTTTAATGGTGAGTGAGTGACAGAGTCTTTAAATGCTTTGATAGGATTTTTGAATGTCATGGGACTGCGGTATTTTTCAGCCATGGATGAACGTGATGGCTTCTTTCTTCAGCTTCAGCTTTCAGGGTTATCTGGGGGTCATGCCCTCCCCTGCCGAGTGAGGCCTGTGTGTCCTTGTGTGCTGGATGACACCGTGATATCCACATCTTGATCCTGGACTTAAAATCCACCACGGGGAGTGTGCTTGTTGGCTTCACTTCCTTTCCCTGTGGCACTCACCTGACTGTCCTGTCCACTCCTTTGACCCTTTAAGGCCCCTCCCCCTCAAGGCAATAGGTCTTCTTCCTCCTCTTCCTACCCCTCCTCCTCCTCACCCTATTTCTCCTCCCTCCTCAGCCCCACTTTTCTCAGATTGAAGCCTGAGTGACTAACAGAGTGTTCTTTTTCCTTCTTTCCTTCCTTCTCTCTTTTTTTTTAACCCGTTTTCAGGTGTGCACCACAGCAAGATGGTTTTCAGTGTAGTATGTGACAGTGATCACCAGCATAAGTCTAGTTAGTGTCTGCCCCACACCATCTGGTGTCACGGCAATAGGGTGGACTCTCCTCCACCTGCTGTCCATGACGTGCCCGTGCTTCAGATTCAGTCTGATCCCATGCTACCCAAACACATCCATTATATGATACAGTCGCTAATATTTCCTCTATCTTAACTGAATCGATCGGACAATATTCCCACAACCTACCCATTTTGCACTGACTAACATTACCATAATGAGCACAGGCTGCACACCCTGTAGCCTCTTCATTTAACCTGAAAGGTTGGTCCCTTCATCCTCATCCCTCCATCCGTAGGAAGGAAGAGCTCGAAGCTCCAGGGGTCACAGTACCAGAACATGGAGTTCTCAGGGGAAGGATCCATGTCACATTGTTGAACACAGGACATGTCACTGACCCTGTGCTGTCTCCTGTTGGGGATGAGCATTGCAGACCTGGGAGGCATTCCAGCCTTGAGGACCAAGCACAGTCAGGCTGGAGTCTTAGGAAATACAGAGCAGACTGCTTGGGCCCACTCTGCTCTACCTGAGGGACAGTGTTAGGTGTGTAAGGAGAAGTTCCAGCAGGAATCCAATGTGAACATGCTTGACATTCACCATTTACTCCTTTTTCAAGGAAGACTTTAAGCTAAAAGAAAGGGAGGAAGGAAGGAAGGAGGAAAAGTAAAAAAAGACTTGTGATTCTAACATCTCTGTGTTTTTCAACTTGTTATCAAAACTAATGGTTCTATAGGTTCAAACTAAAAATAAACATCACTGGAAAAATCAAAGAAAATAATGTTTTTATAAAATCATAAGATAATATAATTGATCAAAATATAAATATTCAACTGTTCATTTAATTTTCCTTACTAACTAAACATAATTTATTTGTATTTTCAGTTTTATGGGGTATTTAATTTCTTTCTAACTTCTTTTAATTCTTCAGATTCCTGCTGTACTTTTACTAGGTCATCTCACATGAATTTCTAGTTCAGGTAGAATATTCTATTTCAAACATGGACCATTACTTTTGACAATGTATCTCAGTCATGACAGTGTTTGCAACTAGGCAGGGACTTGGCAATTCTGCATTTTTAATATTTCTGAGTCTTTTATTAAGTCTTTTGGAAACACAGAGTGACTAGAAAAGCAATCAGCCAGCAGACATTTCTAGGCCACATTGGTATCAAAAAACTATCCTGAAAATCTCTGTAGACAATTTTTCTGCTCCTACAGACAAAATGATCTGTATAAGACATTAATATCTCCATCCATGAAATAAGATCTGCCTCAGAGTCTCATCACTAGAAATGTCTTTAACTGGAATCTGAGAGATTATAGGAATTAGAGAGGAGCTTTAATATTTATTTTGGGGGGGCCACAGAGCACAGGTTGCGGATCTTAGTTCCCCAATGAGGGATTGAACTCATGTCCCTTACAGGGAAAGTATGGAGTTTTAGGCACGGGACCACCAGGAAGTTCCAGAGAAGAGCTCCAGATTGAGAATTAGCCCTCATCTTCCCCTTTTGGCCTACATATATTGGGTATCTACTGTTATGTAACAAACCACCTCAAAACCTCAGTTAAAAACAAAACCCAAGTTACAAACAAAACCCATTTACGAAAAGAATACATTTGAATCAGTTCTAATGAGGTGGATGAAGCTGGAGCCGAATATACAGAGTGAAGTAAGCCAGAAAGAAAAACACCAATACAGTATACTTACACATATATATGGAATTTAGAAAGATGGTAATGATAAACCTGTACGCAAGACAGCAAAAGAGACACAGATGCACAGATGTATAGAACAGCCTTTTGGACTCTGTGGGAGAGGGAGAGGGTAGGATGAGTTGGCAGAGTGGCAGTGTAACATGTATGATATCATAAGTGTAATGAATCGCCAGTCTAGGTTCAATGCAGGATGCAGGATGCTTGGGACTGATGCAAGGGGATAATCCAGAGAGAAGGTGTGGGGCAGGAGGGAGGAGATGGGGGTCGGGATTGGGAGTTCATGTACACGTGTGGCTGATTCATGTCAATGTATGGCAAAATGAATACAGTGTTGTAAAGCAAAAAAAAATAATAATAATAAAAATTAATTAAAAAAAAAAAGATCTTCAGTTCAGTTCAGTTCAGTCGCTCAGTTGTGTCCGACTCTTTGCGACCCCATGAATCATGGCACGCCAGGCCTCCCTGTCCATCACCAACTCCCGGAGTTCACTCAGACTCACGTCCATCAAGTCAGTGATGCCATCCAGCCATCTCATCCTCTGTCGTCCCCTTCTCCTCCTGCCCCCAATGCCTCCTAGCATCAGAGCCTTTTCCAATGAGTTAACTCTTCCCATGAGGTTGCCAAAGTACTGGAGCTTGAGCTTCAGCATCATTCCCTCCAAAGAAATCCCAGGGCTGATCTCCTTCAGAATGGATTGGTTGGATCTCCCTGCAGTCCAAGGGACTCTCAAGAGTCTTCTCCAACACCAAAGTTCAAAAGCATCAATTCTTCAGTGCTCAGCCTTCTTCACAGTCCAACTCTCACATCCATACATGACCACAGGAAAAACCATAGCCTTGACTAGACAGACCTTTGTTGGCAAAGTAATGTCTCTGCTTTTCAATATGCTATCTAGGTTGGTCATAACTTTTCTTCCAAGGAGTAAGCGTCTTTTAATTTCATGGCTGCAATCACCATTTGCAGTGCTTTTGGAGCCCAAAAAATGAAGTCTGACATTGTTTCCACTGTTTCCGCACCTATTTTCCATGAAGTGATGGGACCAGATGCCATGATCTTTGTTTTCTGAATGTTGAGCTTTAAGCCAACTTTTTCACTCTCCTCTT
>SJXQ01013023.1:260679-282138 GCA_006408695.1 Aepyceros melampus | reverse complement strand
AGAGAAGGTGTGGGATGGGAGGAGGGAGATGGGGGTCGGGATTGGGAGTTCATGTACACTTGTGGCTGATTCATGTCAATGTATAGCAAAACGCATACGTATTGTAAAGCAAAACAAACTAAAAAATAAGAATTAATTAAACAAAAGAAAAGGAATAAAAAAAAGGAAAAAAATAATAAAATGAAAAAGTCATTGGTGGACTTAACAATAGCAGACTAAACACAATAGACAAGAAGATTAGTGAAGCTGAAGACATACTAATAAAAACTATGCAAACTGAAGCACAGAGACAAAAAGTGAAAATAAACACAACCAAAAAGTATCAAGTGGCCTAACAAACATGTAATTGATCCAAAATAAGAGACTGCAAGGAGAAGAAAATACTTGAGGAAATTATTCTCTGAATTTTTCCAAATTAGATAAAAACTATAACTCTAGAAATCCTAGAAAGTCAGGAACCAAAGAGGACAAAACCAGAAGGACAGAGAGTGTGTGTGTGAGCTAATGTGAAGAACTGGTTCATCCTGATGGTTCAAATGGTAGAGTCTGCCTGCAGTGTGGGAGACCCAGGTTTGATACCTGGGTCAGGAAGATCCCTGGAGAAGGAAATGGCAAGCCAATCCAGTATCCTTGCCCGGAAAATCCCATGGATGGAGGAGCCTGGCAGACTACATACCATGGGGTCACAAAGAGTTGGACACAACTGAGCGACTTCACTATCACTTTCATGTCATATGATTATAGAGGCTGGCAAGCCTAAAATCTGCATGGTGAACCAACAGGCTGGAGCCTTAGGACAGCTATTGTTTAAGACTGAGTTCAAAGAGGAAGAGCCAATGTTGAAGATGAAATCCAAAAGCATTCTCCTGCAGAAGGTGCTTTGCTTAAAGGAGGCAAATTTCTTGTTCTGTTCAGGCCTTCAACTTATTTGATAAGTTCCACTCACATTGTGAAAGGCAAACTGCTTTACTCCATGTCCTCTGATTCAAATGGTAACAACACCCAAAAGAACTTTCATAGGTACAACCAGAATAATGTTTGAAAATCTGCACACACCAGCCTATAGCCCAACTTTACACATAAAATTTAATCATCACAATATAGAATACTAAAAATAATTTTTTAAGACTGAGTTCAAAGAGGAAGAGCCAATGTTGAAGATGAAATCCAAAAGCATTCTCCTGCAGAAGGTGCTTTGCTTAAAGGAGGCAAATTTCTTGTTCTGTTCAGGCCTTCAACTTATTTGATAAGTTCCACTCACATTGTGAAAGGCAAACTGCTTTACTCCATGTCCTCTGATTCAAATGGTAACAACACCCAAAAGAACTTTCATAGGTACAACCAGAATAATGTTTGAAAATCTGCACACACCAGCCTATAGCCCAACTTTACACATAAAATTTAATCATCACAATATAGAATACTAAAAATAATTTCAGTTCAAGGAATTTCAGGAAAAGGGGAAAAATAGAAAAAATAACAAATAGGACCAATGAAAAAAAAAAAAAAAACACAAGCAACTAATTATAAATTTAAACCTAAATATGCCAATAACTGAGAAGGGGCATAGCAACCCACTCCGGGATTCTTGCCTGGAGAACCCTGTGGACAGAGGACCTTGGTGTACTATAGTCTATAGGGTCGCAAAGCAACCCTCAGAGCAATGACTGAAGCAATTTAGCACACATGCCAATAATCAGGGCTTCCCAGGTGGCGTTAATGGTTAAGAACCCAGCTGCCAATACAGGAGTTGTGGGAGAGGAAGGTTCAATTCCTGGGTAGGGAAGGTCTCCTGATTAAGGGCATGGCAACCCCTCCACTATTCTTACCTGGAGAATCCCATGGACAGAGAAGCCTGGAAATCTATACAGTCCATAGGGTCCCAAGGAGTCAGACACGACTGAAGTGACTTAGCACGCATGCATGCATGCCAATAACTGCGTTATATGTGAATTTCCAACAAAGTCCAATTAAGATGTGGAAGATATCAGATTGGATAATAGAGACCCAACTGCATGTCTAATAAGACATTTAAATATAAATGTAGAGGTAGATTGAAAGTAAAAAGACATACCATGCAAACACTAAGCCTACAAAAACTGGATTGGCTATGGTAATAACAGACAAAGATTTCAGGACAAGAAATAGAGTCAGGGATAAAAAGGGACATTTCATAATGATAAAAACCTTAATTCATTAAGAGAGCATAACTATTAAATGTATATGCATTGGAGAAGGAAATGGCAACCCACTCCAGTGTTCTTACCTGGAGAATCCCGTGGACAGAAGAACGTGGTGGGCTGCAGTCTGAGGGATCGCAAAGAGTTGGACATGACTGAAGTGACTTAGCACCTTATAGAAAAGCTCAAAATATATAAGCAAAACCAATAGAACTTCAAACTTCTTTCTCAGTAATTGATAGAGTAGTAGACAGAAAGTAAGAAAGATATAAAAATCTACAAAACATTTTTAACCAATTTGACCATTTATAAAACACTTCACCTAACAACATAAAACACATTCATTTCAAGTGTATATATTAATTCACCAAGATAGAAAATATGCCAGACTACAGAACTATTCTTTAAAAAAGTTTTAAAGGATTAAAATCATACAGAGTATTTCCTCTGGGTTGGGGGCACTAAATTAGACAACAATAACATAAGATAGCTTTACAAATTCCAAATATTTGGAAATTAAACAATGTACCTCTAAAATTATCCATGAATAAAAAATAAATGAAATTACTCATGAATCAGAAAAGAAATCAAAACTGAAGTATGAACATTGGGCAAACCAAAAAGATGAGTTTTCTTCCCTTTAGGTTCTCATAATCAACAGAGCAAATACATAAACCACTGAAAGAGAAATGGAAATTACTGTAATGGAGTATTCAGTAGAGATATATGATATAAGAAGGAGACAGATTGAACAAAGGAAGTAGATATGGGTCTATCTCATTAAAACACTATCAATGTCCTGAGGTGGGCAGGATTCCCCATTGCTCCTGTTTAATGTATTCTTTCCTCTTGTGGCTCCCTGAGTAAAATTGTAAGATAATTAAAGTGTACATCAAAATGATTTTATATACATATACATGGTGAAGGGGCCTCTGGAGTTTCTTCCATCTAAAGGGCTAAAGAGATAAGACCTACTTGTGACTGAGGAGAGAAGAGAGCCAGTAGATAATGGATGACTAAGAATCTAAATCTGACCTGATGAAACCATATTAATCTCTGTGTCTATTGTTTGCTCATCCAGTATTTATTGAATAACAAATGAATTAACTAATGAATAAATAAATATTTTCAGGCACTTTGCTAGACCAGGTTCCAGGCACTATCCTAGACGTGGTGACAAAGAGGTGAACAGTATAGACATAAGCTTTATCTTAAGGGGCTTGCAGGTAAGTGGAGAAGGCAGAATCAGTTCAGTCCAATTCAGTCGCTCAGTCGTGTCCGACTCTTTGGAGCCCCATGAATCGCAGCATGCCAGGCCTCCCTGTCCATCACCAACTCCCGGAGTTCACTCAGACTCATGTCCATCGAGTCAGTGATGCCATCCAGCCATCTCATCCTCTGTTGTCCCCTTCTCCTCCTGCCCCCAATCCCTCCCAGCATCAGAGTCTTTTCTAATGACTCAAGTCTAATAAACAAATGCTAGTGTGATGAGTTCCCACCTTGTTAAGATGACTCTGGGGAAACCATCCCTCCTTAATGAGATTCAGGGCTTATCCAACAAAAGATAACTATGAAAGAAGGCAATTTTTTTGTCTTCTGTTTACTGAAGTAGAATTATAGCTATCAAACAATTTGATTTTAATACAAAAGTTTGAATTTTGGAACCAATCTTAAATTTCAAATGTAGTTAGTTTTTACATATTATTTTAGGTTTGTGTATTTTTTGCAAACATTTACTTTAAATATTTAACAGAAGACCATTTTTAGGTTTATTGAGGTATAATTGACAAATAATAGTGCAAGTTCACTTTCAACAAGAGGCTTTTTAGCTCCTCCTCACTTTCTGCCATAAGGGTGGTGTCATCTGCATATCTGAGATTATTGATATTTCTCCCAGCAATCTTGATTCCAGCTTGTGTTTCTTCCAGTCCAGCATTTCTCAAGAGATGTGTATAAGAGACAGGTCAAAGGCTTTGGCATAGTCAATAAAGCAGAAATAGATGTTTTTCTGGAACTCTCTTGCTTTTTCCATGATCCAGCGGATGTTGGCAATTTGATCTCTGGTTCCTCTGCCTTTTCTAAAACCAGCTTGAACATCAGGGAGTTCACGGTTCACATATTGCTGAAGTCTGGCTTGGAGAATTTTGAGCATTACTTTACTAGCATGTGAGATGAGTGCAATTGTGTGGTAGTTTGAGCATTCTTTGGCATTGCCTTTCTTTGGAATTGGGATGAAAACTGACCTTTTCCAGTCCTGTGGCCACTGCTGAGTTTTCCAGATTTGCTGGCATATTGAGTGCAGCACTTTCACAGCATCATCTTTCAGGATTTGAAACAGCTCAACAGGAATTCCATCACCTCCACTAGCTTTGTTCATAGTGATGCTTTCTAAGGCCCACTTGACTTCACATTCCAGGATGTCTGGCTCTAGATTAGTCAACACATCATCATGATTATCTGGGTCATGCGATTCATGGGGTCGTAAAGAGTCAGACATGACTGCGCGACTGAACTGAACTGAACTGAACTAGTCCCTGGCAAATACTTTTCTAGTCTAAGATTCTATGAATTTGACTTTTTTCTTCAGATCCCTCATATAAATGACAGCATATAGTATTTGTCTTTCTCTGGTGTATTTCACTTGGCAAAATGCCTTCAGGGCTCAGAGTTCAACATGTCACAAACAGCAGGATTTCCTTCTTTCTCATGGCTAAGTAATATTCTATTGGTATGCAAGAGATACACACACACATTCATATCATATCTTCTTTATTCACTTATCTATTGATGGACATTTGGTTGCTTCCCTGTCTTTGCTACTGTAAATAATGTTGCAGTGAGCCTAGGAGTTCAGGTATCTTTTCAAGATCCTGTTTTTATTTCCTTTGGACATATACTCAGGAATGGGATTGCAAGTCATATGGCAGTTCTGTTTTTAAATTTTTGAGGACATTTGATACTGTTTTCCATAATGGCTGTACCAATTTACATTTCAAGCAACAGTGTACAAGGGTTCCCTCTTCTTTAGAGCCTTGCCTACACTTATCTCTTGTCTTCTTGAAGATAGCCTTTCTAACAGGTGTGACATGATATGTTATTATGGTTTGATTTGCATTTCCCTGTTGATTAATGATTTTAAACACCTTTTCATGCACCTCTGGCCATTTGTACATCTTATTTGAATCAGTTCTAATGAGGTGGATGAAACTGGAGCCTATTATACAGAGTGAACTAAGCCAGAAACAAAAACACCAATACAGTATACTAACGCATATATATGGAATTTAGAAAGATGGTAATGATGACCCTGTATGGAAGACAGCAAAAGAAACATAGATGTATAGAACAGTCTTTTGGACTCTGTGGGAGAGGGAGAGGGTGGAATGATTTGGGAGAATGGCATTGAAACATGTATAATATCATATATGAAGTGAATCACCAGTCCAGGTTCAATGCATGATGCATGATGCTTGGGGCTGGTGCACTGGGATGACCCAGAGGGATGGTATGGGGAGGGAGGTGGGAAGGGGGTTCAGGATGGGGAACAGGTGTATACCCGTGGCGGATTCATGTTGATGTATGGAAACACCAATACAATATTGTAAAGTAATTAGCCTCCAATTAAAATAAATAAATTTATATTAAAAAAATAAAATAAAATATCCCACGTGAAAAAAAAGAAAGAACATGTCATTTAGTTTCTCACTCATTTTTAAATAATTTTTCTTTTTTTTGCTGTTGAGTTTTGTGTGTTCTTTACATAGTTTGGATATTAACCTTTTATCAGATATATGATCGGCAACTATTTTCTCTCATTTTGTAGGCTGCCTTTTTATTTTCTTCATGACTTCCTTTGCTGTGCAGAAGCTGCTTACTTTGTTGCAGCCCCATTTTTAAAATTTTTTCTCTCTTGCCTTTGCTCTTAGTGTCAAATCAAGAAATCATTGCCAAGACTATTGTCAAGGAGCTTATTCCTTATATTTTTTTTTCCAGGATTTTTACAATTTCAGGTCTTAAATTTGTCTTTAACCCATTTTGAGTTGATTTTTGTGTATGTTGTATAATATGGGTACAGTTTCATTCTTTTGCAAGTGACTGGGCAATTTTCCTAAAACCATTTATTGAAGAGATTATCTTGTCCCAAGGGAAGCCCAAGAATACAGGAGTGGATAACCTATCCCTTCTCCAGGGGATCTTTCGAACCAGGGTCTCCTGCATTGCAGGTGGATTCTTTACCAATTGAGCTATGAGGGAAGCCCACCATATATTATTGGCTCATTATAAATTAATTGACCATATATGTGTGAGATTATTTCTGGGCTCTCTATTCTGTTCTATTGATCTCTGTGTCTGCTTTTATGCTAATATCATACTGCTTTCATCACAATGATTTTGTAATACAGATTGAAATCAGCAAATGTGATACCTCCAGGTTTGTTCTTTTGCCTCAAGATTGTTTTGGCTATTTGGGGTCTTTTATGGTTCCATACAAATTTTAAGATTATTTGTTCTATTTGTGTGAAAAGTACAATTGTGATTTTGATAGAGATTGCACTGAATGTGTAGATTGCTTTGTGAGTATGGATATTTTAACATTAATTCTTGCAATCCATAAGCATAGAGTGTTTTTCCATTTACTTGTTGCTTCTTCTATTTCTTTCATTGATGTCTTCAGCATACATATCTTTAGCTTCATTGGTTAAAGCTATTCAAAGGTATTTTATTCTTTTCTATGCAATTGTAAATGGGATCACTTTCATTCCTGATAGTTTGTTGTTAATGTACCAAAATACTACTGATTTTTGCATACTGATTTTTTTATCTTGAAACTTTACTGAATTTATTAGCTGTAACAGCTTTTTGGTTGTCTTTATTTTTTATTTATATTATGTCATCCACAAATGGAGACAATTTTACCTCTTTCTGATTTGGATGACTTTTATTTCTTTTTCTTGCAATTGCTCTGCCCAGGACTTCTAGTCCTATGTTGAATAAAAGTGGTAAGAGTGAGCATCCTTGTCTTGCTACTGATCTTACAGGAAATGTTTTCAGTTTTTTATTATTATGTTGTTAGCTGTGGACTTGTCATAAATGGGCTTTATTATGTTGAAGCATAGTCTCTTCCTACCTAGTTTGCTGAGTGGTAATGAATGGTTGTTGTATCTTGTCAAATGTTTTCTCTGCATTGAGATGAAAATATGATCCTTCATTTCCTTATGTGCTGTAACATATTGATTGATATGTAGGAATCAAACCATCCTTACATCCCACTTGATCATGGTGTAAGATTCTTTTAATGTATTGTTGAATTCAGATTGCTAACAATTTGTTGAGAACTTTTGCGTCTATGTTCACCAGGGATATTGGCCTGTAATTTTTTCTGTGCATTTTTTTTAATTGTTGGAAAGATTCTAACCTTTTCCTGAATATCAACCATCTCCAATTTGAAGCAGTATTCTACTTGGCTTGTGTTTTTAAACTAATTATGCAAAAGTGGAAACCATTTACAATTGTCTCCAGAAAAGGACAGACTTGATGCCTATCTCTTTGGGACAATTGGAAGCAAAAGGACACATTTTCAGTCTATAATTCTGCTTTTCTATTCAGAGACCCCTCAGAACAAAGAGTCTCTCTTGTCTGACAAGGTAAGAAAGCCTCTGTGCTGTTTAATACCTATAGATTTGTTACAGAGGTTGGATTGTTGGAGTAAAGCAGATAATGCTATACTCCATCCTGAAATGGAGCAATAGAGGTCAAGTGGTGGTTGTTAACTACTCAAAGTCTCAAGTTTGCAGTTATCATATTACTTGTAAAGAAGACAGCAGATAGGAATGGTTGAGTTATTGAGATTATTAATAAAACACCACATCCAATGGGCAAATAGATGGTGGTCAATGAGCATACCACTGAAGCTTAATATATACAATATAAGCTTAATATATCTTGATAGGAGAATCCCAGGGATGGGGGAGCCTGGTGGCTGGCGTCTATGGGGTCGCACAGAGTCAGACACGACTGAAGCCACTTAGCAGCAGTAGCAGTAGCAGGGGTAGTTCTCCGGAGAAGGCAATGGCAGCCCACTCCAGTCCTCTTGCCTGGAAAATCCCATGGACGGAGGAGCCTGGTGGGCTCCTAACCCATGGGGTCGCTAAGAGTCAAATACGACTGAGCAACTTCACTTTCATGCATTGGAAAAGGAAATGGCAACCCACTCTGGTGTTCTTGCCTGGAGAATCCCAGGGACGGGGGAGCCTGGTGGGCTGCAGTCTATGGGGTTGCACAGAGTCAGACACGACTAAAGTGACTTAGCAGCATATAATATACACAATGCAAAGAATGGAAGAGCAAGAGACTAAAGGAGACTGCACTAATAAAATATTCTAATCTCTTGCCTTGTTCCTATATCAGAGGCAGTTTTTCAGCTTATAACTTGTTAACTTGAAAATGTGGTTCAGTCACTGTGAGGAAAGACCTTGCCATACCAAAGCAAGTGTATACTGTGTTAATTAAGACAGGCTTTCCCCAAAGGGAAACAAACTTCAGCCATTTATTTCATTGATTAGGAAAAGGGAAATTCTAAAAGACAGAGAATTATCACAGACCACCTATCACAGTGGGGAAATACAAGAGCCCTGCAAATGGAATCCTGGCCAAAGGTTGACTAACAATCAGTCCACTGGTTCGCAGCCCACCTGGTGGTCATTTCCCCAGCCTCTGAATGTATAAATAAGTTGACATACTTGGCAGTTAGGGTAACCCCTATCCTGGGTCCATGAGATAAGAGCTATCATAATAGAGAAACTAAGAAGACTCTGGCAATGCCCATCTCACCCTATGATAGCAAATCACAAACAGTATCACCTTACTTTGGGATGGAGGAAATTAGTGTCATATTAAGGATCTCAAGGAAGTAGGAATAGAGGACTCTATCTTATGAATTCACTAATAAGGTCTCTGCTGAGAACAAATAGATTCTTGAAAGTGACTGTAGACTACTGTAACTCAGTCAAGAAGTGGGCCCAATGCTACTGCTGTGGGACTCAGTAAACTTGACTTGGTGAATGTGCTCTTTACTATTCCAATCAGAAAAGATTTTTAAAAATTAGCACTCATATGGAAAAGATGAAATATTTGTGTAAAAGTTTGCCAAGTCCTTGTTAATTTGTCCATTTTCCATTATAATATAGTCTAAAGATATTTGAACCTCAAGGATATACCATGCAATATCATATTGATGATATCATGCAGATTGAGTGGAATGAGCAACAAGTATTCAATACAATGGAGACCTTGGTAAGACAAAAGTACTCCAAAAGGTGGGAAATAAAATTTAACAAAGATTCAGAATTTTGCCACTTTAGTGGAGTACTTTAGGGATCCAGTTCACACTTGTTATACATGAGATGCAATGGCAGCCCATTCCAGTACTCTTGCCTGGAAAATCCCATGGGTGGAGAAGCCTGGTGGGCTGCAGTCAATAGGGTCATGAAGAGTCTGACACGACTGAGGGACTTCACTTTCACTTTTCACTTTCATGCATAGGAGAAGGAAATGGCAACCCACTCCAGCGTTCTTGCCTGGAGAATCCCAGGGATGGGGGAGCCTAGTGGGCTGCCGTCTATGGGGTCGCACAGAGTTGGACACGACTGAAGCAACTTAGCAGATGCAATGTTATACATTAGAGATCCATTGGTCAGGGCATGCTAGGCCATGCACTCCAATTAAAAGACAAATTCCTGAATCTTGTACCTGCTACCATAAAGAAAGAAGCAAAAGCACTTGGCAGGAATTTTCAGGTTCCAAAGGTGTCACATTGCACACCTTGGAATAATGTTCTGGTCATACACCAAATGACAGGAAAGGCTCCAGCTTAACCATGATGAATACTAAGTACTCATGTGTCTAGGACTGCCATTAGTCATTGGATGTGAGCAGCCCTGGGAAAAGTTTGACCTTGAAGAAGGCAGAACTCTGCAGCTGAGTTGACTCCCAAAGGAGCTGACAGCTGAATTCTGTCTCCTGGAGTACCCTAGCAGCTGGGGCAACAAATCCTTTCTTGAAGGGAGATCTGGGCAGCACATCTCCATGTCATCCAACAGTGTATAGAATGATGGTTAAGAGCTGGGCGAGACAGATAAACTTAATGTTGAAATCTGGCTCCTTTACTTTCTAAATTCATTAGCTGAGGAAACTTACTTGAACTCTCTAAGGCTCAGTTTTATCATCTATAAGGTGAGGATAATAACAGTATTTTGATTGTGAGACATATTGTTACACATAAACGAACATATGCTAAGAACAGTGCTCAAAATTGCCACCTATCATTCTTCTCATTAATTATTTGTAAACTGAGATTAAGCAGTTAAAATCAGGCATGTGTCAGGTATAATCATGATTAATTATGCCCCGATTATTTCTTTTTCTTCTAATTTATTTCTGAACAATGTTTCAAAGTCTCCATATGGTTTTCTCTGATGAATGTTTGGCATTGAGGAGAAAGGTAATATCTGCAGAGGATTAAGAAGGGAAAATTCTTTGTTGTGTTTGCTTACTGCATCAGTAGCCCTAGCAACTCAGCTACAGGTTGGCTCTGTAGACACTGCTGTTCAACTTAGATTTATGCTGCACAGGTTGCAGACGTGCATTAGAATGAATTCCCCAGGCTTCTTGCTATCCTAACACTCTTCTGAGACACCTAAATATTCTGATCAAAGATTTCCACTTGCTGGTGAAGTGAAGCATAGTTTGACCAAATCTAATTTTGTGTGGATATGGGTATGTTTTCATTTCCCCTTCCATAAAGAAGAAAAAAAAAAAAAGAAAGAAAGAAAGAAAAAAAGGGGGAGAAGCATATGTTATTTCTTTGCTGCCATTTGAAACAGCCAAGTTGAGAGCCAATTTATTCAGCCTAATTCATTCCAGATTTCTCAAGGAATAAACAGTGTTCTTGAGAATTCTCAGATGTATGGCCAGTAGAGATCCAGTTGCCCAGGAGAGCTAATGTCTAAATGCAGGTACCCCTTAATCAGGGTGCAAGGCCTTGGCGGGGGGTGGTGAACTCAGAACACTCTCTGAGATGCTCCCAAGACCCCAGAGCTGTGTGATGTGACAATTGCTTTTTATAGCTAAGCATAGACTTAGGATCCCTAGAAGCAATATTGCTTTCATTGTTTAAAACTCAAATCAAATCTGCAGAGAGAGAAGAGATTTCTCAGAGAGGGAAAAACAAAGGAACTTTGCTTATACTCTTTTCACGAATCCTAAATATCCTTCAAGACCCCCAAAGAGCCCACCTTTTCTATAAACCCTTCCTAGGTGATTCTGGCCTATAAAGTTAGAGGACTCCTACTGGAGCTGTTTCAAATCACATTTCTCAGATGAGGAAACAGAGATTTGCTGTTCTCCAAACACTCCTCTTACTGAGAACATCTAATTCTTACTGAAAAAAATTATATCCTTTGGAGGCAGGTGTTGTAGGATCAAATTTGGTTTTTCATTTTTACTTTATAAATTTAGGCAAGTTCGTTCCCTGATCCGGCTTCCTCATTTGAAAAATGAAGACAATTTCAAGGTTTCAGATAACACATATGTGTGAAATAGTACAAATATTATTGTAATTTTTGTTGCTTCATCATTGTGAGTTTGGTTTCTTCCAGTACATCATAAGCTTCTCGGAGTAGCAAGCACCACAGTGAGAGGGACAGTCTATGTGCTATTTGTGCTCAGATCCATTCCTTACCTTTTGATTTGTATCACCAGGGATGACTCCTGAATTTCCCACAGGGTTGGACCCTGGAAGGCACATGTTGGAGATAAGAGGCCGAAGAGAAAACAGAAGCCAGATTATCTACCCTCCTCTCTCTGACTTCCACAGTGTCCCTGGCCCTGGCTGTGTTTCCTTGCCAGCCATTAGATGATTCTGTCTGGGTCCATCTCTACCCTGCGCTAGGCCTCTTAGTCCTTTCACCCATGTAACCAGTTTCCCCTGAGCTCAATTTGGAGTGCTTCCAGTTTGAACGCTGACTCATATATTGAGTATGGAGCAGATACTAAGTAAATAATTGCTGATATTTTTTAAAAGACTTTAGAGAGTCCTGGTTAATATAGTATATTGGAACTCAATAGATCCTGTGCTATGCTCAGTCGCACAGAGTTGTTTCTGACTCTTTGAAATCCTGTGGATTGTAACCCACCAGCTTCCTCTGTCCATGGGATCTCCAGGTAAGAATACTGGAGTGAGTTGCCATGCCCTCCTCCAGGAGATCTTCTTGACTCAGGGATTGAACCTGCGTCTCTTGCGTCTCCTGCATTGGCAGGCAGGTTCTTTACCACCAGTGCCACCTCGGAAGCCCCCGATAGATCCTAAATATGTGCAGAGTCCCAACATAACCATTTTATAGATAAAGAAACTGCAGTCCAGAAAAGGAAAATAAGTTCACCAAGAAACACAACTTAGACAGTATGCAGCATTTATGCTCACATGAAAGACATTTCTACCAAATCTACAGTACACGTTTCTTCCTAGCACATGGCTTGATATAGAGAGGAGGCTATAAATGTTTATCAAATGGAACTCATTCACTGGTCAAATGTAAACTCCTTGGACTAGGAGACAGAGAGAGACTATAAAGATGCTAATATATATCATAGAATCTGACTTATAGTTAAAATATGAGTGTTAAAATTTGACATACAAATTTTCTGCCAATACTCTGGGAGACAAATGTTACATAGTTTGCAAAATAATTTCTCACATAAGCCACAGAACAACTTTGTGGGATAGGAGGCAAAAATCAGTATTTATTAGGATTGTTTTATAGTTGGGGAGGCTAAAATTATGGGATTTAAAGTGACTTGTTCAAAGTAAGATCCCAGTCTGAATTCAAATAGATCTTCTGATTACAAAATGAATATTGTTCCAATTACACTCCCCCTTGCTCCCTATCTAACATCTGAAGTAGATACACCATCTGGAAGCTATAATATATTTAGCCATTATGGCAGCATTAACAAGTTAGAAATATCCTTCTCCAAATGGGTTACTTACAGCTCTAGGGGGCTCACAAGGCTGTCCTGGGGCTACTTGAAGCAAAGAATAAACCTGCTGGACCTTCCTTTGCATGAAATTTATTTGATGGCTTGAGAAAATATGTAAGTACTTAAATAAAAGGTTGTTTTGCATTAAAATAACATGATTATGAGGAAGAATACAAAATTCTTGTGATTTTATTATAAAATACAATCCCTGAAAGCATTTTTGAGTTTGTCTTCACAGTTTTAGGTCATGCCTATGTTTCCGGGGAAGTGTCTTCATTCTCCAACCTAGAAGTACTTTAGTAAGAGTTTAATAAATAGTATATTTTAAAACAATATCATTTTTTAAAAAAAATCAAAGTAATATATTCACATAATTAACAAATCAAATTGTATAGAGGGATAGTAATTAAAACCAAAAGTTTTCTTCTCCTACTTTCCCTCCCATCCTCATGTCCAGTCTTACTCCCAGAAACAGCAATCTATTATGTATTTTTCTGTTTTTTAATAGTTTATCTTCTTTTTTAAAAAATTAGAGTAAAATTGTTTTACAATGTTGTGTTAATTTCTGCCGTACAATGAAATGTATCAGCTATATTTATACATATATCCCCTCCCTCTTGGACCTCCCTCCTTCCTATCCCCCCATCCCACTCATCTAGGTCATCAGAACTGAGCTGAGCTCCTTGTGCTATATAGCAACTTCCCAATAGCTATCTATTTTACACATAGGAATATGTATATTTCAGTCCTAATTACTCAATTCACCCCACCCTTCCGTTTTCTTCCTGTGTCCACATATTCATTCTCTAATCTGTCTGGAAATAGGTTAATCTATACTGATTTTCTAGAAACCACATATATGTGTTAATATATGATATTTGGTTTTGTTTCTGACTTACGTCACTCAGTATAATAGACTCTGATCCAACCAGTCCTTTCTAAAGGAGATCAGTCCTGGGTGTTCTTTGGAAGGACTGATGCTAAAGCTGAAACTCCAGTACTTTGGCCACCTCATGTGAAGAGTTGAGTCATTGGAAAAGACTCTGATGCTTGGAGGGATTGGGGGCAGGAGGAAAGGGTACGACAGGATAAGATGGCTGGATGGCATCACCAACTCGATGGACGTGAGTTTGAGTGAACTCCGGGAGTTGGTGATGGACAGGGCAGCCTGGCGTGCTGCAATTCATGGGGTTGCAAAGAGTTGGACACGACTGAGCGACTGAACTGACTGACTGGCTGAGGTCCTTCTACATCTCTACAAATGACCCAATTGTGTTCCTTTTATGGCTGACTAATATTCCATTGTATTTATTTATTACATCGTCTTTACCCATTCATCTGTCATTGGGCATTTGGGTTGTTTCCATGTCCTTGTTATTGTATATAGTACTGCAATGAACATTGGGGAAACTGTGTCTTTTGGAATTATTGTTTCCTCAGGGTATATGCCCAGTAGTGGGATTGCTGGGTCATATGGGACTTCTGTTTTTAGTTTTTTAAGGAACCTCCACAGTATTCTCCACAGTGACTGTGTCAATTTACATTCCCACCAACAGTGCAAGTAGATTCCCTTTTCTCCACAAACTTTCTCATTTATCATCTGTAGCTTTTTTATGGTGGCCATTCTGACCAGTGTGCAGTGATATCTAATAGCTCATGGAACTCAAATCAAAAAACCAATCAAAAAATAGACAGAAGACCTAAATAAAGATCTCTCCAAAGAAAACAAACTACTGACCAAACATACATGAAAATGTGCTAAATGCAAATCAATCTTTAAATAATGATTGAAAAGTAAAACGATTTTTACTATTTCTTGGTAAATCAACTTTGAATATTGTTCATTAGCTTCTGCTTATGACAGATTGGTTCCAAATCAGGAAAGGAGTACATCATGCCTGTATATTGTCACTCTGCTTATTTAACTTATTTGCAGGGTACATCATGAAAAATGCTGGGCTGAGTGAAGCACAAGCTGGAATCAAGATTGCTGCGAGAAATATCAATCACCTCAGATATGCACATGATACCACCCTTATGGCAGAAAGTGAAGAGGAACTAAAAAGCCTCTTGATGAAAGTAAAAGAGGAGAGTGAAAAGTTGGCTTAAAGCTCAACATTCAGAAAACGAAGATCATGGCATCCGGTCCCATCACTTCATGGGAAATAGATGGGGAAACAGTGGAAACAGTGCCTGACTTTATTTTGGGGGGCTCCAAAATCACTGCAGATGGTGACTGCAGCCATGAAGTTAAAAGACGTTTGCTCCTTGGAAGAAAAGTTATGACCAACCTAGATAGCATATTAAAAAGCAGAGACTACTTTGCCAACAAAGGTCTGTCTAGTAAAGGCTATGGTTTTTCCAGTAGTCAGGTACAGATATGAGAATTGGACTATAAAGAAAGCTGAGTGCCGAAGAATGGATGCTTTTGAACTGTGGTGTTGGAGAAGACTCTTGAGAGTCCCTTGAACTGCAAGGAGATGCAACCAGTCCATCCTAAAGGAGATCAGTCCTAAGTGTTCATTGGAAGGACTGATGTTGAAGCTGAAACTCCAATACTTTGGCCACCTGATGCAAAAAGCTGACTCATTTGAAAAGACCCTGATGCTGGGAAAGATTAAGGACAGGAGGATGAGATGGCTGGATGGCATCAGCAACTCAATGGACATGAGTTTGGGTAAACTCTGGGAGTTGGTGATGGACAGGGAAATCTGGTGTGCTGTGGTCCATGGGGTCACAAAGAGTCGGACACGACTGAGTGACTGAACTGAACATCATTTTAATGCCTCTAAAAATATCCTCTTCTATCTTTGAGCTTGCTTTTTTATCCCCTTGATGGTTGTGGATGAACATCTTAATATTGTTATGATTAAATCAGTCTCATTTTTGTGCCCTACTTTCTCTACTTATTTTTCCAAATTATCTTTTGAGAGTTGTATTTTTTTTCCCTTAGAACCACCGTCTATCTGGAATTGATTTTTACCATGGTGTAAAGTAGGGGACAATTTTACATTTTCTGAATGGAAGAATATAGCATAATAACCAACAAAGGGCTCACTTTCACAATATAGAAATCACATCTACAAATTACTGAAAAAAATACCAACACCCAATAAAACATGGAAGTATTGGATAAAAAATTTGCCGATGAGTATATTCTAATGACTAGTCAACATATGAAAAGGTATTTATTTCCTTTGTAATAACAAAAATATAAATTCAAATCATAATGAGAAAGCATTTTAAATTCTTGGGAAAAAAATCACAAAGTTTTACAGTTACAAATATTGGTAAAGATGCAGAACATCAGAGACTCTCCTGAACTCATGGAAGGAATATTAATGATTAAAACCATTTTGAAAACTATTTCACATTATCTACCAAAATTGAACATATGCATATCTTGTAATCAAGCAGTTCTTCTCTTTGGTATGTACCCAACTGATACATATGCACATAAACACCAAGGGATATGTTGAAGAATTGCATAGTAGTATTATTCACAAGTCTTAGATTGGAAACAAGCCAAAAGTCCACAAATAGTAGAATGGGTTAATATGTGGTAGAATACAATTGAATCTTGAACGATGTGGGGATTAGGGGTGCTGACTTTCCTCACAGTCAAAAATGTACATAACTGGACAGTCAGCCCTTGGTATCTGCAGTTTGGCATCCATGGATTCAACCAACCCTGGATTGTGTCATACTGTAGTATTTATTTGTTAAAAAAATCCACATATAAAGGGGCTAATGCTGTTCAAACTTCTGCTGTTCAAGGTTCAACTGTATTTTTATAGCAAAGAAAGTGATGAATCTTAAACATTATCTTGAGTACAAGAAGCCACACACACTCATACCTGCAGTGTATGATCATATTTCTATGAAGATTAAAAAAAGCAACAAACTATAGTGACGGAAGTAAGCATAAATATTATTGCTCATCAATAACAAGGAACCTAATATAATGAGTGTGTTAGTTTCTTAAAGTGAAAATAGTGTTAGTCACTCAGTCATATCAGACTCTTTGTGACCCCGTGGACTGTAGCCCACTGGGCTTCTCTCTGTCCATGAAATTCTCCAGGCAAGAATACTGGAGTGGGTAGCCATTCCCTTATCCAGGGGATCTTCCTGACCCAGGCACAAACATGGGTCTCCTGCATTGCAGGCAGATTCTTTACTGTCCTGAGCCACCAAGGAAACCCAATTACTAGTTAGTTTCTTGGGACTGCCATAAGAAAACACCACAGACTGTGTGGTTTAAACAACAGAAATGTATTTTCTCATGATTCTGAAGGCTAGAAGTTTGAGATCAAGTTGTCAGCTGCTGCTGCTGCTGCTAAGTCACTTCAGTCGTGTCCAACTCTGTGTGACCTCATAGACGGCAGCCCACCAGCCTCCCCTGTCCCTGGGATTCTCCAGGCAAGAACACTGGAGTCGGTTGCCATTTCCTTCTCCAGTGCATGAAAGTGAAAAGTGAAAGTGAAGTCACTCAGTGTGTCTGACTCTTCACGACCCCATGGACTGCAGCCCACCAGGCTCCTCCATCCATGGGATTTTCCAGGCAAGAGTACTGAAGTGGGGTGCCATTGCCTTCTCCAAGGTGTCAGCAGAGTTAGTTTATTCCAAGCCCTTCTTGACTTATGGATGGCTATCTTTCCCTAGTGTCTTCACCTGGTCTTTCCTCTGTGCATATTTTGGCCTATTTTCCTCTTCTTATAAGGGCAATCATATTGGATTAGAGCCCATCCTAATGACCTCATTTTAACCTTTTTACCCCTTTACAGGTCATACATCCAAACACAGTCACATTTTGAAGTACTGTGTACTTTGAATATTAGGAGTTCAGCATTTGAATTTGTGCAAGGTGGTGGTAACCTGGGGTTTAATTTGGTGGTGATTTATGGCAGGGAATATTTGTCTTGTTTCCTTTTTTGAATGTATGTTATATTTCATGATATAAGGATTAAACATAGATATAGTTAAAATGTGAATTAGCTTTGCTGAGGTAACAAATAACCCTAAACTCTCAGTAGTATGAACTGTTTATTTCTCACTCACATTACTTCTTGGTAGCAGTGTATCAACTTCAACCTTGATACAGCCTTTCATGGGGAAATGTCATTCTTGCAACAAAGAAAAAAGAACAACAAAGTTGATAGAAATCATGATGTCCCTTCAAGCAAAAGCAAAAACAAACAAACAAAAAATGTGTAATCTAGTCTCATTTTGTAAAAATGTTAGTGATCATTTTCTGGTAAACATCAGTGAAAGGCACATTAAGTTCTTTCCTGGGTGGGAGGTGGCTCACATAAATAAAAACAAAAAAAGGCTGCTGCTGCTGCTACTGTTAAGTTGCTTCAGTCGTGTCTGACTCTGTGCGACCCCATAGACGGCAGCCCAACAGGCTTCCCCGTCCCTGGGATTCTCCAGGCAAGAACGCTGGAGTCGGTTGCCATTTCCTTCTCCAGTGCATGAAAGTGAAAAGTAAAAGTGAAGTCGCTCAGTGTGTCTGACTGTTCACGACCCCATGGACTGCAGCCCACCAGGCTCCTCCATCCATGGAATTTTCCAGGCAAGAGTACTGAAGTGGGGTGCCATTGCCTTCTCCGAAAAAAAAAGGCTAAAAATTCTCAAATGTAGAAGTAGGGGGCAAATAACTTGGAACAACCAAATTGTTGCTACTATTCAGTCACTCAGTCGTGTTTGATTCTTTGCGACCCCATGGACTGCAGCATGACAGGCTTCCCTGACCTTCACCATCTCCCACATCTTGCTCAAAATCATGTCCATTGAGGCAGTGATGCCATCCAACAATCTCGCCCTCCATTGTCTCCTTCTTTTGATGCTGCCTTCAGTCTTTCCCAGATCTTTTTTAATGAGTTGGTTCTTTGCATCAGCTGGCCAAAGTACTGGAGCTTCAACTTCAGCATCAGTCCTTCCAATGAATATTTAGGACTGATTTCCTTTAGGATTGACCTTTTTGATCTCTTTACAGTCCAAGGGACTCTCAGGAGTCTTCTCCAACACCACAGTTCAAAAGCATCCATTCTTCATCACTCAGCCTTCTTTAAGGCCCAACTCTCATATCCATACATGACTACTGGAAAAAACATAACTTTGACAAGATGGATCTTTGTCAGCAATGTCTCTCTTTTTAATATGCTAAATTTGCCATAGATTTTCTCCAAGAAGCCTGTGTCTTTTAATTTCATGGCTGCAGTCACCGTCTACATTGATTTTGAAGCCAAAGAAAATAAAGCCTTTCACTGTTTCCATTGTTTCTCCATCTATTTGCCATAAAGTGAAGGGACCAGATGCCATGATCTTAGTTTTTTGAATATTGAGTTCTAAGCCAGCTTTTTCACTCCTGTCTTTCACCATCATCAAGAGGCTCTTTAGTTCCTCTTTGCTTTCTGCCATAGGGTGGTGCCATCTGCATATCTGAGGTTACTTATATTTCTCCTGGCAATCTTGATTCCAGCTTGTGCTTTATCCAGTCCAGCATTTTGCATGATGTACTTTGCATATAAGTTAAAGAAGCTTATAAGTTAAAAAAAAAAAAAAAACAAGGTGACAATATAAGCCTTGATGTACTCCTTTCTCTATTTGGAACCAGTCTAGTTGCTTCTTGACCTACATGCAGATTTCTCAGGAGGAATGTCAGGTGGTCTGGTATTCCTATCTCTTTAAGATATTTCCATAGTTTTTTGTGATCCACACGGTCAAAGGTTGCAGAACAACTGACTAATCTACCATAAAAAAGTGAATAGAAAATTTTAAATCTGGAAGAAAATATTTGAGATGCAGAGAGATACATTTTTGGTTGGTAATGGAAGTATAGGACAAAAAAAATGGAGATTTTTGTCTTATAACCTCAAAACAGAGAAAATTGATCTAAATTTGATATAAAATTCTGAAGCCATAACTATTCAATAATTAAAAGCTGAAGTAGAAAATTATAATACATAAAGTTAAAAGACAATCTGAAAATATCTGAAACTCAAATCACAGGTAAAAGGGTATTTTGAGGAGTATGATGTGCTTCTACAAATTAATAAGAAAAGGTCTAACAACCTGAAATTTTACCAACTGTAAAATATTCATTTATTCATATTTACTCATATGACATTTTCATTCTTAGGGTCCCAGACTACCCAGCTGGATAATTCTAAAAAGAGAAATAAAAAATGAAATGAAATTGAAGTGAAAAACTCAAACACAGGAAAAGATCCTCAGTCATAAGGGAAATGCAAATTAAAGCCATAATGACGCCATTTTTACTCGGCTTTCAGACTGGCAGAGATCACAACTTGGATTATGAACTTTGTGGCCCAATGGGCAATCTTATATATTGCCAAGATGAGGGTAAATTGCATCAGTTTGGTAGTATCTCTAAAAGTTTTATAATGTACACATTATTTGAGCAAGTTATTCCATTCCTAAGTATTCATGCCATGGATATCACATATAAAATATGTTTATAGAAACATATTGATTAAAGAATTGTTTTTTAAAAGGGCAAAAATGGAAAAGAGACCCAATTATACTTTTATAGAGAACTGGGTAAAATAAACTATGGTAAATGGAATTGATTCCTTAATTTCTTTTTCTACTTTCTCATTATTAGTGTATAGGAATGCAAGGGATTTCTGTGTGTTGATTTTATATCCTGCAATTTTACTATATTCATTGATTAGCTCTAGTAACTTTCTGGTGGAGTCTTTAGGGTTTTCTATGTAGAGGATCATGTCATCTGCAAACAGTGAGAGTTTTACTTCTTCTTTTCCACTCTGGATTCCTTTTATTTCTTTTTCTGCTCTGATTGCTGTGGCCAAAACTTCCAGAACTATGTTAAATAGTAGTGGTGAAAGTGGGCACACTTGTCTTGTTCCTGACTTTAGGGGAAATGCTTTCAATTTTTCACTATTGAGGATAATGTTTGGTGTTTGTCATATATAGCTTTTATTATGTTGAGGTATGTTCCTCCTATTCCTGCTTTCTGGAGAGTTTTTTATCATAAATGGATCTTGAATTTTGTCGAAGGAATATACCTACCTAAAGAAACTAAAGACCTATATATAGAAAATTATAAAACACTGATGAAAGAAATCAAAGAGGACACTAATAGATGGAGAAATATACCATGTTCATGGATCGGAAGAATCAATATAGTGAAAATGAGTATACTACCCAAAGCAATCTACAGATTCAATGCAATTCCTATCAAGATACCAGCGGTGTT
>SJXQ01013023.1:232530-259945 GCA_006408695.1 Aepyceros melampus | reverse complement strand
TGTATGCGAGACAGCAAAAGAGACACAGATGTATAGAACAGCCTTTTCGACTCTGTGGGAGAGGGAGAGGGTGGGATGATTTGGGAGAGTGGCAGTGTAACATGTATGATATCATAAGTGAAACAAATCACCAGTCTAGGTTCGATGCAAGATGCAGGATGCTTGGGACTGATACACGGGGATAATCCAGAGAGATGGTGTGGGGCAGGAGTGGGGGTGTGTGGGGGGTGGTCGGGATTGGGAGTTCATGTACACTCGTGGCTGATTCATGTCAATGTATAGCAAAACGCATACAGTATTGTAAAGCAAAACAAACTAAAAAATAAAAATTAATTAAAAAATAAACTATGGTACATCTATATAATGGAATTATATGCAGCCATTAAAATAGAATTTTGATGTTAACCAAAATGGAGAGATCTTCATTGGAAACAAAAAGAGATGCAGAAAAAATTGTGCAGAAGTCCACTTTGTGTGGAAAAGAAAATAGACTGAAAACTATTAACCGATTGGTTGCCTCTGGAGAGGAGAACTGAGTGGGAGGGAATCTTACTTGTCACCCTTTTACACCTTTTAATTTTTGAATCATGTGTCTGTACTACCTAATTGCAAACAAACAAGCAACCTAACAAACATGAATGAATAACCCAGAGAAACTTAGAGAAGTGGATATAAAGAACTGAGAAGATCCCAGGATTTATAATCAAGTGGGTCTGTGTTTAGATTCTAGCTCTTACCCATAGTCTCTTGGTTTCTCTGAGTTCTGTAAAATGTAAATCCATAAAATAAAGATCATAATGCCTAACTAGCACTTTGTTGATAGAGTTAGAAATAATGATCATGAAGGGCCTGGCTCAGTGAGTAGTAGCCATTATTATTGAGTTTGGGCCATTTACGGGTAGGGAAATTAACCATGGAGACTATTCCATACCACACAGGATGTTTACCATCAAGTCCTCCTCAAGGGGCACTTAAGCTTTGGACTACTCTCTGGAGCCTGCCAAAGATGAGGGCAACTCTCTTCAGAGCAGGACAGAGCTGGATCTGCTTGGCGGTTCAATGTTTCAGGTGCAATAGAGCAGCAGGAATGGGTCTTCTTAGCTGATTACTCTCATTACTGTCAACCAGCATTTGGGTGAGAGGTGGAGTACTCTGGGTGGTCTGGGGTCCTGTAAGCAGGATGACTAGATAAAATATTGGATGCTCAATTACATCTAAATTTCAGATAAACAGCAAGTAATTTCACAGTACAGATATATCCCAAATAGAACAGCAGAGTTTAAAAGCAGCATTCCTGTCCTACAAGAGTATTTGCTGGTTGAAATTCAAAAGTAACTAGGCATCCTGTCCTTTTCCTTGTTAAATCTGGCCACTCTGCCCATCAGTGGAGATACCCATAGGAAAAGTCATGCATCATTTGGTAAAATAATGCTAAGGTCCTCAAATTTAATCTTGAAGAACCACTTCTGCCTAAATACTTCACAGCATAAATATTAAGGCAGGACTTGAGGTAAAGGTTGGGGGGGGGCGGAAAAAAGTATTGAGGAGGCACAGTTATGCAAAGGTTAACTCACCGCTTAAAACTGCTGCCTCAGTTACTTTCAGCCTCACCTTTTCTTCCTTGATGAGGTGGGGCTCTTTCAGCTGGAGAGCGAGAAGAGCTGTGGGAAGACAGGTGTTTTTCCCCTTTCTGATAACACGCCATTCCCTAGGGAGCATGCGCCAACGAAGCAGGGCTTTAAAAGCAGAAGCTAAGCCCCAGCCTCACTTGGAGGGGAGGCGGGCGTTTCATTGCTCTTTGTAGGTTAGCGGTTTTGCAGTCAAATGGCAGTTGGGTGAGCCGGGAACTGGATGGAGGGTGGTGAGGCAATGGCTTCTGCTTTCTTGTTCTTTTTGCAAGAACTTTCTCAGTCCTCCCTCCAGGACCTACCAGAATGTTCTACTGAAAAGACTCTTTTCACTTTAGTTTTTCTTACGAAGCATTTTCACCTCTTCGGGAGAGCTGGCTCTTTGCCTCATCTTTCCTGCCTTGATTCTGAATGAGATGGTTCTCTAAACGTGAGGAGGCCACAGGGCTCTGAAATAACTCCTTTCTCCTCTCTGTTCAGACTTTGCCTAACCCGCTTTGAGTTAAGGTGGAAGCTGCCTGTGGAACCTCTTTTCCAGTCCCTTAAAAAGGCGGCCCACCTTCAGTGCTCACTATGCCTTTTAACAGGAGAAATGGGCCTCTGGGGAGATACTCTCTGAGTGACTTTTCATGGAAACTGCTGCTGTTCCCACAGTGATAGGGACCTAATATGGTCAGATCTCTTAAATCTCTCCTAAAAAAAACCTCACAGGCAATCTGGTTAGCTGTGCCTGCCCCGCAGCTTAGAAGACACTTTTGAGTATACACCTTCATAGAGCTCTGCTCTCCTGGACTGTGTTTTCTCAGATCAAATCCCCAGCATGAGTTTTGAGCAAGCACGTTGTTTGGGGACACTCTGTTCCCCAGAGTTAGTACTTCCTAGACGGAGAACAAGCAAGAGCTCAATGTGGATTGTGACTAGGCAGGTGGCACTAGTGGTAAAGAACTTGTCTGCCAAAGTTCAGTTCAGTTCAGTTGCTCAGTAGTGTCCGACTCTTTGCGACCCCATGAATCGCAGTATGCCAGGCCTCCCTGTCCATCACCAACTCCCGGAGTTCACTCAGACTCATGTCCATTGAGTCCATGATGCCATCCAGCCATCTCATCCTCGGTCGTCCCCTTCTCCTCCTGCCCCCAATCCCTCCCAGCATCAGGGTATTTTCCAATGAGTCAACTCTTCGCATAAGGTGGCCAAAGTACTGGAGCTTCAATTTTAGTATCATTCCTTCCAAAGAAATCCCAGGGTTGATCTCCTTCAGAATGGACTGGTTGGATCTCCTTGCAGTCCAAGGGACTCTCGAGAGTCTTCTCCAACACCACAGTTCAAAAGCATCAATTCTTCGGCACTCAGCCTTCTTCACAGTCCAACTCTCACATCCATACATGACCACAGGAAAAACCATAGCCTTGACTAGATGGACCTTAGTCAGCAAAGTAATGTCTCTGCTTTTGAATATACTATCTAGGTTGGTCATAACTTTTCTTCCAAAGGAGAAGACATAACAGATATGGGTTTGATTGCTGGAGCAAAAGATTCCTGGAGGGGAGGGCATGGCAACCCACTCCAGCATTCTCCACTCCATGGAGAATCCCATGGACAGACAAGCCTGGCAGGCTGCAATCCATAGGGTCGCACAGAATTGGACACAACCGAGCTGACTTGGTACACATAATGCTTTTGGAGGCTCAACTCTTCTGCTGAAGTCCTGGCCAGATAAAGTGGTGGGACGGATGCTAACAAGCTACTAGAATCAGAACCCAGTATTATTCAGCAGTTGTTGATGGCTAACTATCAGCTGAATAGAGAGAAGGTAGGGTAAACTATACCTTTTGGAGAGAGAAAGAATTGAGCATCTCTGGATAAGCAGCCCACTAACCTCTTAATTTCACTGGACTTTACCAATGAAGATAGAGAGTTGGATGTGAAATAGCATCCAGATGCCATGTATAGGAGTAAAGTGGCTGAATGTGGGTTTACTTGGCATATTTTAGGTTGAATGCTTGCCTTAATGCTTAAGTGGAGGCTGCAGAACAGCAAATCAAACATGGAAACAAATGTTTGGGGTGGGGCATATTAACTTGCTTGATGCACATATGGAGAAGGCAATGGCAACTCACTCCAGTACTCTTGCCTGGAAAATCCCATGAACATGGATGGAGAAGCCCAGTAGGCTGCAGTCCATGGGGTCATGAAGAGTCGGATGCAACTGAACGACTTCACTTTCACTTTTTCACTTTCATGCATTGGAGAAGGAAATGGCAACCCACTCCAGTGTTCTTGCCTGGAGAATCCCAGGGACGGGGGAGCCTGGTGGGCTGCCGTCTATGGGATCTCAGAGTCCGACACGACTGACACGACTTAGCAGCAGATGCACATACAGGCTGCTTCTGTCAACTTCTCAGACTTTAAGAGTGAACTTTTTAACTTGCATATCATTAGGTCACTCCTTTACCCTGTATGTTAGATCCTAAAAGTTCGCCGGCACCTCATTGTGGTAAACCAACTACTCTGTATCTCCTTCTAGCTGCCAGTAACTCAGCTGAAGTTGTTAAAGGAGCTTCCTTTGCAATGTGTAAGGGACTGCAGCTTGCTCAACCCTCCTTGAGTGGGAGGGCTGTTAAGTGAATCCTCGTCAGCTGTGACTCCAGGTAGTTGCATGAGCCTAATTGAAACAATTTGAGTCAATCAGCCAGTCTGTAATCTGGAGAACATTTCTCTAATCTGTTTGAGAAATAGTAGTTGATATTGCAAAGTCTCAAGACAAATGCAGGATCTCAAGAAAAATTAGCATAACTTTAGGGGATAAAGCTTTCCAATAGTCTTTATCTAGTGTCAAACGCTTAGAAGTTGATTTACCTCTTTGACTCTGCCTCCCCACTTTGCAGACTCAAGTTTCCATAGCCCATGGCCAAGAGCTCTTCCAACCCTGTGATTTATTTCAGCCAAGTAGAATTAGGCTGACCAGCTGGTAAAACCATTTGAGAAGGACTGAATTGATTCTCATGACATGAGGTGCTGTAAGACTTATAACAAGTTTATAGACCTCCATGGAAATGTGAGTCATTTTTCTTATCACCCATATGAAGGTTTTAAGGTGAACAGACTGTATGGAGGTGGTTATTTGGCAAATAAGGGACATCTGGGCTATAGTCAAGTAAGTAGACTTCAGAGGCTGGAAGCAGGGGGCGGGGAGACCTAGAAGGATTTAAAATAGTGGATGGGCAGATCTCTTACAATAGTCATAACAGCTAAACATCCAAAGCTCCCAAATAATTGCTACTTGATTAGACTCTAGAAAGCTGCCTGGAAACATTTCTAGTCCTCTAGAATGGCTGCATACTTCAAATAAGCAGTGCTTAGTACCTAAACACTCGCCATGAACATGTGAGGAAGAAATGGCTACGTGACTGAGCTTGATGGAAACACTGATTGTATGACAGGATTTGAGAAGAGCTCAGGTTAAAGCAATTTAGGGAGGCAGTGAACTGTTAGTTGGGTTTTGGCGACCGGGTAAAATTTAACAGGGCACATACCATACATGAAGAAAGGCTGAATATGGCTGGTAATAGGCTGGAGGAAGAATCGGGGGAGGGCGCAGCTGGCATTCACTCTAACAGCAAAAGGCAATACCATTTGAAAAACAGTATCGGAAATAGTTCTAAAAGCTCAATGCTAAAAGTTGTCTCTTATAGTAAAACGCTTTCATCTCTGTTCTTAAACAACTCTGGGTCCACTTTACTTTCATTGTTTTGTAGTTGAATCCATCCTAAAAACTAACCTTATGGACCTGAGTATGCCATAACCTCAGTCCTGTTTCTCAGGTCAAGCTGTTGCTTCTGCTTAAAGCTTTCTACTGTGTCTCCCTAGCATCACCGTTTCTAGTGTGGCCACCTCTTCAGCCCACCTGTGGTCGTTGAAAACAGGGTGTGATAAGCGTGGGCTTTGAAGCTGGATCTTAGTGCAGCTTTAAAGTACTGTGTGACTGGTTGGTTAATCTCAAACTGTTTACATATAACATCTATCACCATGCTCCATGTCTGTTTGCTACTCAGCATAAATAAATGCTCAAAACTGGCATTTCTGTTCAGCTACTTTAAACTTCTAACATAAATTGAGTGTAGTAGAGAAAGATACTAATACCTAAACGTAACCACTAAAATGGTAAAGGTCATGATGCTAATGCCTGAAGATATGTATGGGACAAATATAAAACAGGTCTATGATAGTGTGATAACTACTTGTGTTGCATCTCTGAAGATAAGGAACCTAGTAACTGCTTCAAAATAAGCACCAGTCTCCATATTGCAGAACCATAAACAATGAGCTGCCTAACTTTGTTCCTGCATACCTATCTAAGCTTACCTGTTGAGCTGATTTTGGGAAAACAAGCCCACCCTTAACGTTCCACTAATAGGTGAGTGGTAGGCCCACTAAAGTTTGAGGACAAGATCCTAAAGTTAGCAGTTTCTTCAACTGTAGCAATGAAAGACTGTAACACAGGACATACCAAGCATTCTTGCATGGTTTGGGGTCTTTTGAAATATATGCTAAGAAAAAGAACAGTTGACACAAATACAGAAAGACCGTTCAAATGTGTCTAAACTTAAGGTCCAAGCCAAATAAGCACCTGCTTTCTACTCTTCTTCCTCCCATTAGACCAGCTGCTGTCTGTTTCCTGTGCTTCAGAGAATTTCAGATAAACAGATACACACAACTTGTGCTAAATCAAGATACTGCCAAGAACCATACATAGAGAATGTATTTGGCAACTTACTGTTAAATGCCATACAATTGTCTTGTTCTCTTGGAAGCCACAGCTATAGCCAGTGCTACTGGTTTATTTTTCCTCTTCATATGGAGAAAAATACTATCTAACCAAAAGCGGTATCCTACCCTAGGAGGAAGGTGGCTCTCCAAAGGCAGAAGTTCATCGTTGAACTCTTAATCCATCTGGTTCCAAGGGCAAAACAGGCTATTCTTGTAATGGAAGCTCTGTAACATAACCCATCTTGGTGGAAGGATTTTAAACCTTCCTATAACAGATCATGACTCTTGTGGATGAAATGCACCCTCTTCTGGGTAGGGATGCCTTTTAAAAGCTTAAGTAGTGACACCTGTCATGTAAGGAGCTTGGAAGCAGTCACTCCATGCAACTGGGAAAACCTAGCAAAATAAAAACTGGCAACTAATCACAAGTCTGATAGGAAAACTAAGGTCATAGGGCAAACTGCTCTCAAAACAGAAGGCAGATACAGAATTATTTACCTAAGCAGAGACCCTGTGACTCAGGACACAGTACTCAAGTAGGAAACTTTATCTCATGACTGCTGGTGTGGACAAGTGTGAATTAAAGGGGGCCCAATCTTGGAGGGGCCCCCCAAACCCGCACTTCTGTGAGTTTTACCTCCAGAACCATAGCAGGTTCTCCCAGTGAAGATAAAAATGCCCTATATTCTTTCAGCAGTGGAAGTGGGAAATGAATGGTAACCATCTTGGAGTGTCAGTGTATTGTTAAAAAAAGCCTGTTTTTTATATAAATTTATTTTAATTGGAGGCTAATTACTTTACAATATTGTATTGATTTTTGCCATACATCAACATGAAGAGAGACTACCAAACCCTAACTGTGTTAGGGGGAAAGGAAATACCCAAACCCTCTCTAGCCTTCCTGCTTCACATAAGGAAGAAGGGAACATTTGTAAAGAGCACAGCCAGAAGTCACAGGATCCCTAATAGACTTGGAACCTAATCATAGGAACACAGAACTCTAGAATGCTTCCTGGTCCCTCACAACTTAACCCCACAGCATTACATCTCCAATGCAATAGCAGGGGAATATAACTGAAAACTGAGGCTTCCCAGGTGGCTCTAGTGGTTAAAAAAAAAAAAAAAAAAAAAACCTGACTGCCGGTGCAGGAACAAAAGATATGGGTTTGATCCCTAGGTCTGAAAGATCTCCTGGAGGGGAGGGCATGGCAGCCCACTCCAGTATTCTTGCCTAGAGTAAGTCCATGGAGAGAGGGGCCTGGCAGGCTACAGTCCATAGGGTTGCCCAGAGTTAGACACAACTGAAGTGACTTTGCATACACATACTACAGACTATGTGTCTGAGACCTTCTTTAATAAGTCTCTGGGAATCCCAAAGACAACAAACCAAAAGACACCATTGGAAAGCTTAGCCTGACACACAATTACAGCAAATAATAAATATAGTGCAACCCCTAGCCAGATGTGCAACCTCACACTAAAGGCCTATTTACCTGTTTTATTTATCCAGTTCCCAATACTTGGCTTTCAGCAAAAAGTTAGGCAAGGTAAAAGAAGATAAAGCAGCCTAAAAAGAACAAATATAAGAACTAGACTCAAATATGATTAAAGAAATGAACAGACAGGCAATTTAAAACAGATACTCTAAAGGCTCTAAGTGGTCAGCATACAAAGAAAAAGTGAGTAATGTAAGCAGAAATGAAAAGTAAGAATAAAAAGGAAATGCTAGAAATAATAGAAATAAAGCCTTTGGGTTCATCAATAGAGCAGACATGAATCAGTGAACTTAATGTCAATAGAAGCTTCAAAACTGAAACATGAAGGGGGTGGGGACAAAAATGACAGCAGTATCACCTAACTAGGACAATTACAGATACTGTAACATAAACAACAGGAATAGCAAAGAAAGGGAACAGAAGATACTTGAAGGAACAATGGGAATTTTCCAAAATTAATGCTGTGACACCAAATCACAGATCCAGGGAACTCAGAACATTGAGTAGGATAAACAGAAAAACATCAAAACCTAGGCGTATAATCAAACTGAAGATCTTCAAGGAGGAAAACCATTTTGTCTATAGAGGACCAAGGATAAATATTACTCTAGACTCCTCAGAAACCATGCAGATAAAGATACTGAAAGGAAACAATGTAGAATTCTATATCCAGTGAACTATTTTTCAAAAGTGGAGAAAAACAAATGATGTGCCCCTAGACCAACTTGAAAGAAGTCAGATTCTTCAGAAAGGAGTCAAAATGAGTCAAATTCAGCTATAAGAAAAGTGCATTAGAGAGTATAAGGCAAAATATTAATTCAACAGTGTACAAAATAACACTATTTGGCAACTATAATTTGAGTAAGTAAAATAAAAAAAAGCTGGCTTGACAGTCAACATTCAAAAAATTAAGATCATGACATCTGGTCCCATCACTTTATGGCAAATGGTAGGGAGGGCGGTGGAAGCAGTGACAGACTTTATTTTCTTGGGCTCCAAAATTACTGCAGATTGTGACTTGCAGCCATAACATCAAAAGATGTTTGCTCGTTGGAAGGAAAGCTATGACAAACCTAGACAGTGTATTTTAAAAAAACAGACTTTTGCCAACAAAGGCCCATGTAATCAAAGCTATGGTTTTTTTCTAGTCATGGATGTGAGATTTCAACCATAAATGTTGAATGTCAAATAATTTTGATGCCTTCAAGCTGTGAATACTGGAGAAGACTCTTGAAAATCCATTGGGTAGCAAGGAGATCAAACCAATCTTAAAGGAAATCAGCCCTGAATATTCACTGGAAGGACTGATGCTGAGCTGAAGCTCCAATACTTTGGTGACCTGATGCAAAGAGTTGACTCATTGGAAAAGTCCCTGATGCTGGGAAAGATTGAAGGCAAGAAACGGGGCAGTGGGTGAGATGGCTAGATAGCATCACAAACTCAATGAACATGAATCTGAGCAAAATTCCACGAGACAGTGGAGGACAGAGAAGTCTGGTGTGCTGCAGTTCATGGGGTAATAAGGAGTCTGACACAACTTAGTGACCAAACAACAAGTGAAATGAATGACTAGCATAAGATGGGGGGAGAATTGGAAACACACTACCATAAGGGCTTCCTAGATGGCACAGTCATGAAAAGAACCTGCCTGCTAAGGCAGACACTGTTTTGATCCCTGGATCAAAACGATCCCCTGGAGAGGAAATGGCAGCCTGTTTCTGTGTTCTTGCCTGGAAAATCCCATGGACAGCCTTCTCTGGGCTACAGTCCATGTGGTCACAAAGAGTCGCACAGGACCTGAGTGAGCACATACGTGAGGTGATTGTACTACCCATGAAGTTGTATGATGCGCGTTCAAACAGAAGTATCTATTGCAAGTGTAGACTGTAATCTCAGTGATCACTAAAATCAGAATTACAATACACTAAGAGAAAAAAGCAACGCAGAATATGCAACTTAAAATAGAGAAGGCAGAGTGGAACACAGAAAATGAAAAACAATATAGGCAACTAATACAAGATGGTAACAAATATGAGTCCAACTTATCAAATGTCAGGCGTCTAAATACACCCATTAAAAGACTATCAATGTGGATCAAGAGACAATCATGTTGTCTATAAGAAACTCAATTTGAATACTTTGTACAAAAATAAAGGGGTTGAGAAACATCCATGTTAATACTAATCAAAAAAAAAAAATTTGCCGCTTCAATCAAACCTGACTGTAGAATAAGAAAAAAATGGGGAGAGGCATCGTATAACAAAGGGTCAATTTTCTGAAAAGAAATAAACAATCCTTAATGTGTATATGCCTAACAGAATCAAAGTAGAAGCAGCAAAAACCAATAGAACTACAAAGAAAAATGGATTTCTCTGTCCTTGGAGCTTTTAACATCCCTCTATGGGTAATAGATCCACCAGGCAGAAAATCAGTAAGGACATAGTTGAACTGAAGCAAATTATCAGTTAACTGAATCCAACTGACTTCTATAGAAAACTTAATCCAACAACAGAATACATTCTTAGAGGTCATGCACAGTGTTCATCAAGACCACATTCGATGAAACGAATCACCAGTCCAGGTTCGATGCATGATACTGGATGCTCAGGGCTGGTGCACTGGGATGACCCAGAGGGATGGTACGGGGGAGGGAGGTGGGATGGGGGTTCAGGATGGGGAACACATGTATACCTGTGGAGGATTCATGATGTATGGCAACACAACATTGTAAAATAATTAACCTCCAATTAAAATTTTATATTTAAAAAAAAATTCAACATTCAAACAACTAAAGAAAAAAGACCACATTCGAGGATGTTAAATCAACCTTAACAATACTGTAAAGTAAAAAAGAAATAATAAAGAAAATGTTAATAAGCGTTCTCAACACAATGGAATTAAATCAACAGAAAGCTAGATGTCAATACTTGGAGTTTCAAAACTGCTAAAGGGACATCAAAAAGGTTACTGAATTTTTAATTTTTGAATTAAAATAACTTGTGGGATACAACAAACAGTGCTTAGTTAACCCCAGGTGGAGGAGTCTCCTTTTCGGCCGAGCTGTTAAGGCCCCTAAACCACACTACTGCTTGTTTTCTTATCCCATCCCCAGCACCTCCCTTATTAGTTCAGATCCTCAGAAACCAGGATAGAGTTACAGACTTATTAAGGGAAATGGAGTGAAACAGAGGTAACAGGAATAAGCAGATAAAGCCTTTCATACTCTGTATTTCTGATTTGCGTGATAGAAGGAAATGCAGAATTAGGTAGAGTCTGACCATAGCTCAGTTCTGAGAAACCCTAGCTAGACAATGGAGCCCCAGAGTTTCTCAGGGGTTCCTGCTTTTGAGGAGCTGTGTCCCACAGCTGTCTGCTATCTGAGCCTGCACTTGTGCCTCTGGCTGAGGGCAGCAGGTGACGCCATGGTGGGTCGCTGAAGACGCAACTAGCTGCCTGCCCATCTGTAGATTGCTCTAGTGGAAACATCGTGACACCTTCAGGGTCATAAGAACTGATCTGGGGAGGACTAGATAACTGAATATAGAAATGCTTGATTCTTGCTGCTCCTCTCCACTATGGTGGAATTTCCTAGGAAACTTTAGATCACTGAAAGCCCTTCAAATGAAAGTCAAATGTTCTGACTTGTTACATTCATAAGATTATATCCAGCAAAGTATGTTGACTAGTACTGCTTATTCTGTTCTTACTTGGAAAGATGGGCTGAAATGTCTTGGGAATTTGCATTATTCTGAAGCACAAGTCTCCATGAAAAGAGGTAATTTAAGGTGGTTAGTCAGGAAAAAGTCAAGCCTATCACTTACATTCATAGAGGGTATGATGACTTAAGGTTTACCAAAGAGTGAATATTAGTTTTAACTAAAGAGTCTTAGTTTTGTTTGAGAAGGTCCCTTAGAGGCTGCAAGTGAGTTTTGGACAAATATTAACAAGTCAAAACTAGGAAGAGGTCATTTATAAAGATGCATGATAGGTGATGCTAGGAACAACCAGTAGTCCATTGAAGGTTTAAAAACTGGAGATACTTGAATGACAAGAGCTGTGTGTGGTTTTTGTTTTGGTTATGGTTCAAATTCTGGAGGCCAGGAGAAAAAGTTACATGAAATGCAACAGAACCTTAAAGGTTTTACTCAATTTGCACCTTATTTTTGGCCCATGATGGAAGAGGATGGAAAATATTGTATTACCTGTTCTCTACTTGCTCAGAAGATAATTCCAGAATACTGAATTCTTAAAACTCTACAGAAATGAAAGGCCCCTAATAAGGCCCTTATAAGATGAGACATCATCTAAAGTGCAGTTCACGTAAAACTGAACAAAGACTAATCAGTTCATGTACAAACTGTACCCCAGGACTGGCAATGATCCCAGCTGGTGTTCTTACAGTTCTGGGAAGCAGAAGACTGTGGACGTCTCTCTTCAAATATTTATACCACAATAGAAATACCAGTCAAATATTGCAAGTCATAAAAGATAATGTAAAACAGATGCCTTTCACCTTTTTAAAAGTTTAATTTGGTTTTGATCAATGATCTGATCTTAGTGAGAGACATGCAAATGTTCAGGTTTCCAAATGACTATGAAAAGTTTTTAAAAAATTGTCCAATCATAACAAAGGAAGTACTTTTTGGAAATATGGAGCCTTAGGAATACAAAGGAAACAAACTAGAAAATATGCTTAGAGCAATAAGTGTATACATATCTCAGTTTACATAAAAAACTTGGAGCTCTAGGGGAAGGAGTCTATAAGCTCGTTAAGAAACAAATCACTCAGGGGAACTTGAGTTCATATGAGTTATTGGATAATCTGTATCTTGCTAATATTACCTAATACGGTTCCACTAGCCTAGAAAAGAGCAGATAGCTTGGGTTGCACAGAATAGAGTGGGTTGAATATAGTAAGGTGGCCTCTTCATGTTGCTTGGACTTAAAAACACAACTTCAAAGCTATCGTGTTTGTGCAAAAGTGATGGAGGGGTGTGCAAACATTGTTTTGCATTGTTGAAATTTACCATTTGATATTGGAATATGCTCTTTAATATAGGGAGAACTTGCAACATCAATGCATTTGGCCTAGGAACTGCTGAGGTGATGGGGGTATGGGGGTGTGCACTGTGGTGGGGGTTTTGCATTGTTGAAATTTGATATTTGCATATATTAAATACTGAGATGACTCACGATATCAACAATGCATTTGATGTGCTGTGTCACCTGTGACTTTGGCATATTTTTCCTGTCTCAAAGCAGGGACTGTGGAATTAAGATCTCAACAGTGATGGATGGCATAATGCAGAGACTTCCAAGAAGGACAACATCATATTCTATTCAGGGCATTTTGAAAACGATGGGGACTATTTTAGTTGTCGCAATCATTGTACTAATATGGCAACTAGCAGCATTCTGGAGCCCAGTATATCTCTGGATCTCAGTAATTAACAGCCAAACTGAGTTCAAAACTTACACCCAGGTGAAAAAAGTGCTTACTGTCAAGCCTGGAACTTAACAGTTGTGTTGGTTATGTTGTCCAAGAAGGTAGTATCTTGGAATAAGTTTGACTTTTGGTAGCTTTGAATGAAAGCACACTTCAAATGAGCCGTCTTAATGATAATGCCACTAGGGGTTTTGTGGCCACTTCAGTGCATTTGTATTGGTCTGTTTGTAGTGTCATCTCCTGGAGTTCCAACAAACGGGTACAAGCATAACATCTATGTCCTAGTACTGTGCCTGAGAAACAGTGCATGTCTTCATCTCTTACCAAATAATAGAAACACTGGATAACAGGAATCATAATAGTTTAAATGGGAAAACTGAAATATTCCCAGCCTGTTTAAAACTCTAACCAATTTCTTCAAACATGACTAAAACACCATAAACAAATTCACCAAGCATTTTTGACAATGCTGTTCAAAACATCTTATAAAGCCAAGTTATCCACTAATGATTTCAGTATCTATTTGTATATCAGCAATACTGTACAGTACTAGGTATAGAGCTAAGATCTTTGAATATTGCCAGGGGAGAACTTAGACCTACAAAGAGCATTAAATGGTCAGGGAAAGTGGGGAAGACAGTTGGGGTATACAACCCATTCAAGTGTGAACACAAAGTATGACTCCTAGTAGAAAACTAAGATGGCTTATGTGCAAACCATGTTTCCTTGAGTAAAAATAGCAGGCAACAAAGTAAACTTGAGTAGTGGGTCTCAGTGAGGAATGTCCGAGGATGACAGAGTATTGCTTTTCTGTTAAAGGCATGTTTAAAATACATTCCAAATTAAAAGGAACATATTTTTTTTTAAACTTCCTCTCACTAGAATGATTTCCATTATTTTCAAATCAAAAGACCTGAAATATGGCTCTGACAATTAGTAGTAATGTGGCTTTGGCAAAGTCACATTAATGCTTCAGTTCCCCCATTGATAGGGAATGCTACCCTCTAAGGGTGACTAAACTGAGTACAGTGTGAGAATATAAACTATCACCCAGTGAAAGCCCAGTCTCTTCACACATTAAGCAGATATGTTTATATTCTAAGCTCTTTTTATCATAGATCTTTGCTTTAGTCTTTGCCAGCATATACTAATCCTCTAGGGTCCTTCCAGACTTCCTTGGGTAGTATATTGCAACTGGGGCTGTCCAGAGGCAGGTGGGAACTAGAGCAAGCTAATGCTATGCCTTTGGAAGAAAGGTTCCTGCTTCATGAAGCTATACTGTCCTAGACCATTTCCAATGAAAAGCAAAGCTAGCTCTTCTATAGTGTATCGTTGATCCCATTGGGTCCATGAATTCCAACTTCGACCGTGATAAACTCATTCTGGTGTTTGTGTTTAGCTTAACTCGGTTCAGTTCAGTCGCTCAGTCGTGTCTGACTCTTTGTGACCCCATGAATCGCAGCACGCCAGGCCTCCCTGTCCATCACCAACTCCCTAGTTCACTCAGACTCAGGTCCATCGAGTCAGTGATGCCATCCAGCCACTAGAGCTCATCTATATGAATATTACCTCTACAGTGAATTCCTTTCTCTGTGTAGATTAACTCTCTGAATTAACAATTGCTAAAGCAAACTGAGATGGAAACCCCTGATTTTCTCCTTAAAACAAACAAACAAAAAGCTTTGGGAAAGATGCAAAAACTGTCAGCTAATAGTCAACAAAGGTAGAACTTGAAACTTTGTCTTCACTAGCTTGTAATAAATTTTGAGGATTATTTTAGTCTGAGTCTGCTCAGGACATTTGGATCTGAGCACGTTTTGCAATGCACAACTTGAGAACCCAGGTTGGGGGTGAGGTGAGAGTGGCTTATCTCAAAGAACCTTCTGTAGATTAAAAAGCACTAAACATGTTAAAGGAACCCTCTATGTTCCCAATACCCTCCTGGGTTCATTTGCCCCAATCAGACTATTTGTGGTCTCACATGCCTCGCCTTTAGCAGAAACTGTTTGATAATTCTTTAGCTCTTGTGATCAGTTTATACTCCCACAAGCACTAGGAGTTGTGTGTATGTAAAATAAGAAAAAGAAAAAACACTCCCCACATCTCACATCCTCACCACCACTTGGTTCTGTTTGACTTTTATGCTAACCTTGTGGGTGTGAAATTGTATCACTCATAAGTGCCTCAAAGTTCACTTCCTAAAAATACACTATAGGTGAAGTCAGTGTGGTAGCTATAAATGAAGTGACTTTCAGAAATAGTAACTTAATTCTGAGTAAAATTTTCCACATAACAATGTGCAACCTTCAACTGACAGTGATTGTGTTCCCGGAAAATTCTGCAAGCGTTAAGACCATGCCCAAAACTGTTTATGCCAGATGGAGTAGATTTTAGACTTGGTTACCTGGTTTTCTTTCCTTCAAGGTCTGAGACAACTTAGGCATGTGGAATACAGGGCAGTTCTCATTCTACAGGACTCTATCATGTGCCCTCAAGACCTGGCTGGCTCTAGACTATGTCTATAACATCCCCAGGTATTTTGATAACACACCCCTCCGTGTATTTAAGACTTAGTGATATACCTACGCCACTGAAAATCAACCCTTTAAGGCATTGTACACCTGGATAATAGTAAATTGACATCTTAGTACAACTTTAGGGAAGTTGCTTGGTTGTTAAATGTGACTGACTCTTGATAGTAGCTCTCCTTTTAGTACACTTAAAAGTTTGTTCTGGGAGTTTGTTCCTTATTTCAGTAATTCAGTTCTATGCATGATTCTGTCTTGTATGCTTTTTTTGCTTGTTTGTCATGCTGCCCCATTTTCTCAGCATTTTTAGAGCTTAATCTGTGGAAATAGTTTGCAGTCTGTTTAAGGTATGCTCCAGACCACATCTGCATTTGCTTTTATTTGGGGACCTAAGGGACAAGAATAAAGGCAAACTACTTTTTATTAGGGGGGAAAGAAAAAACTTTATTGGAGCTTAAAGGGCTACAGATACAGCATAAGTCATGAAGAATAAGATCACTCCAGCCCAAGAGTATTAAATATAAAACAGAACTTGGAGAAAAAGCAAACTGTAAAATTTCTACAGTGTACCATTTACACCAAAAAGTAATACTACACAAACTGTCACAGATACAAACATGTGAAAGTATTAGTATGTAGATGGGAAGGATTAACTTCAGGATAGCGTCTTCTCTGGGAAAGAGTAAGCATAACAAGATGGCATACTTGAAAAATTTAAAAAAAAAAAAAAGTCAGTAACTACATGTATCACATGTAGATTTTTGTAGATCCAGTAGGTATTGGCTGAGTCAAAGTTCAGAATGAATTCACACTTTCAAAAAATGTGACTACATCCCACACTATTATAGTTACTGAAGATCATGCAGACATAGTGATGACTTTAAACTTTGACTTGCAAAGCTGACTTACGATCTGGACAGAGAGCAGACATGAACTGGAGCTTATAGCATGCAATCTCAGCTGTTAGAGGTTCAGAGAGGCAGACAAACATCAATAGAGGCAGGCCATTTGTCATAAACAACCAGGTGGGTTTTCAGTTCAGTGTTGAGAATGTTTACTGTGTCCAGGATGGAGCTGGCTTTTGGAGCAACAAGAATGTACTAGAACCTGGAAACTACTAGGGACAGAAGATCTAGAATATCTGTAGGTACATGAAGAAGCTATATATGTCCCTGTAGAGACCACTCTACCTTAGCCTGGGTGTTGGGGGGGGGGGGAGGTAGTTACCTCTCAGTGGTATAAAGGCCACTGTAAATTGGGAGTGGGAAGACTATTGGATGGTGTCAAGAGGGAGCCCCAGACTGCAGGTTAGACCCTGGATAGACTCACTAGCTGGAATTCTGAGCATTGCCTTTCTCTTTGGAAGATGTGAATCAGACTAAGTTGAAGATGCACCAGAGCTGATAAAATAGAGGGAATCACTCGGAAGTCAGCCTGGCATCTGTGAACCTGACCAGGAGCTAGACGTGTCACTTCCCACCAGTCACACAGCTCTCTATCTGGGTAATTCCCAGTAGTTCTCACCACTCCACCATCCCCAAATGCCTCCAACACAGCTCTCCAGGAGTCCGCTCTTATCAAGAAACCTCCCTCCTTGGAGGCAATTGCTTTCATTAGGGGCTGGCACCTGCCCCACCAAGGGCCATGAGTCCTATTTCCTGCGTCTTCTCAATACAATGAAGGAGTTCTTCAGGTGTCTGGGACAGTGGCTGGCACATCTCTGAAGGCACATAGTCACCACCAGCAGAGGTCTCTCTTCTAAGAAATTGTAGCTGGCTTAGAGATGGTAGCAATGGCCTAAACCACATGACCTGTGTCATCCTTCCCTGACTCTACCCTGGGAAAATGCAGTTCTCTACTTGTGGCTGCTTTTAACAGTTAATTTTAGCCCCCAGTTGACTTTTCTCATTCTTAACCAGTACTAAGAGGCAGATTACCTTTCCTACTGAAAACAGACTTCTTCTCTTTAAAGATACGTTTTGTCATGGTTTCAGGCCTGAGCTGGTTTTTGTTTGTTTTTCTTTTTCAACTTCCAGACTTTGTGTGGACCCTAGCTGTCTTGGATTTCTGCCCTGTGCTGCCTGTATGAATCAAAACTCTGGACAACTGCACCACAAACTCCAGAGCAGAACCGTGTTTTAGCATTTGCTTATTTGAACCTAAGTTGCCCTTGAATACTAAGCACAACACTCACTTGCCAGTTTAGCTGAGCATTAAGTAAAAATGCCCAACCTTTTAGGTTTTTGTATTGATTTTTTTTTATAATATTAGTTCTATAATACCAGAAATGGAAAATGTAAAGTTCTTTACTAATGGGCTTTTTGACTTGTGAAACATCTGTCTCTAAGTTGCTTTGACACTTGTGAGCTCCTCCATAATTCTCAGCACTAGCTAGACACCATTTGTCTTCAACTCCACTGAAATTTTAAGGTCTAATCACATTGGAGGATAAAACTCAGTGTGGATTTATTAATACGTAATCATTTAGCACTCTTCTGTTTAATGAAAAGTAAAGGATAGTAGAGTGCCCTATCATGGAGAATCTATTCTTGTTTTCCTTAGTTTCCCTCCTAGGGAATTGAACACTAAATGAAATCTGCATGTGTGTGTCATTAGAAACCCATTAGTACTCATTAGGGCAGGCATTCGTAGTATATGAGGCAATAATGGACTGGCAAATGTTAGACTTGAGTTTTCATGAGTATATGAAAGAAAACTGGAGTGGCAAACAGAGGACTGCTTTGAAGGGTGGAAAGGAAGTCTCTTTTTCTCACATTTCTCTGAAGGGAGAGGGAAGGATTGTCCTATTTCCCATCAGATAGAAGAAACCATAAGATGCTCATTCTATAAGTGGACCCCAGAGTTGTGAATTTTTGTAGGTAGGTTATTTGGGAAATGTGGAAAAGCTGGCAGAAGAAAGTGAAGATGGAGAAAGACACCTACTATTGGTGGATGATTATGCAAGCCACCATGGGAAAGCTAAGAAAACTCTGGGGAAGGATGTAAGATACACTGAGGAATTCATACCTGAGGCGCAAAAGGACCTGGGGTGTTGATATATCAACCTCTTGGTTACTGAGGGGGCCAAATATGGCAGATGAGTAAAAAGTGGTGATAGCCAAGGATATGTTCCTCTCAGAACAGAGCCCGGACAGTGACCCACAGTGCGCCACGGTACCATTGTCGCCCTAGATGGAACTTAGCTAAAGGGCTGTGAAGCTTTGCATGGGGCTGGCAGAGACTATGAGGTCAGCGTGAAGGTCTGACAGCATTCTATGCGGAATCCAGCTTTCTTCTGTCTTACACCAGTTGTTACTCCACAATAGACGTTCAGTTCAGTCACTCAGTCATATCCAACTCTTTGCTACCTTATGAACCACAGCACACCAGGCCTCCCTGTCCACCACCAACTCCCAGAGTTTACCCAAAATCATGTCCATGAGTTGGTGATGCCATCCAACCATCTCATCCTCTGTCGTCCCCTTCTCCTCCTGCCCCCAATCCCTCCCAGCATCAGAGTCGTTTCAAATGAGTCACCTCTTTGCATCAGGTGGCCAAAGTATTGGACTTTCAGCTTCAACGTCAGTCCTTCCAATGAACACTCAGGACTTACCTCCTTTAGGATGGACTGGTTGGATCTCCTTGCAGTCCAAGGGACTCTCAAGAGTCTTCTCCAACACCACAGTTCAAAAGCATCCATTCTTCAGTGCTCAGCTTTCTTTATAGTCCAACTCTCACATCCATACATGACCACTGGAAAAACCATAGCCCTGACTAGATGGACCTTTGTCTGACAATGTCTCTGCTTTTTAACATGCTGTCTAGATTGGTCATTTATGCAGCTTTAATCCTCAGTATCTGCTGTCAGAAGAGCCCAGTTTGCAACAACTTCCTTACCTGCCCAGAGCTGATGAGAGTGTTTTTCTACCTCAGGGATTTGTTACAATATCCAGACTTTATCACTGCACGCTCCTAAGCATTCGGGCAGACTCGGGCAGTATAGGATGTGTGGGTAGATTCTGGCATGAGGAAGCCCTGCATATGGGAAATACTTCCCATGATGTCCTCTTAAAAACATCTGACTAGATACCTAAATGCATGTTTCTTATGTGCCTCTTGCTGCCAGTGGTGGTTTTGCTGGAATCAAAGAAGGATCTTATAGATGGTTTTAAATTGAGGAAATTGGCTAAAGCAGGGATAGAGGAAAATACCAGTCAGAATCTGCTACCAAGATCTCTGGTATGAGACAACAGTATGTGGGATTCAAGCAGTGTCGGTAAGCAAAACCAAAGTTCTTATCCAGGAAAGCTACATCTTAGTGGACCTAGTGAAACACTCAAGGCAGACAACTTCATTGCCTGAAAACCTTGAGTTCTGGCTCTTGTGTTCTAGTTACTCTTGGTCAGTCTGAACTTAGTAATGGGAAAGAGGCAGGTGTACCTCTAAACAACGTATATTAGTGTTGGGTACCTCTTAGTTCCTTTGGAGGGTAAGGCTGGCAACTTTTTATCCAGGTGAAGGTGAAGTCGCTCAGTTGTGTCCGACTCTTTGCGACCCCGTGGACTGTAACGTACTAGGCTTCTCCGTCCATAGGATTCTCCAGGCAAGAATACTGGAGTGGATTGCCATTTCCTTCTCCAGGGGATCTTCCCAACCCAGGGATCGAACCTAGGTCTCCCACATTGGAGGCAGACACTTTAACCTCTGAGCCACCAGGTATGTAATACTATATGACTATATAAATGGACTTAGCCTTGCTGGCCTAGAGACTGTCGTCTAAACACTGCTGTGGACCCATATTCTGTCCTTTTCTGACACCTATGTCTTCAACGGAATTAAAGATCTTATTAGAGGATTTTTACTCTGCCATCACTTGCTCTTCTAAGCTAAACTTAAGCTTACATCTCTCCATACAGATGGCATTTATCCTGTTCCTTTCTTCTAGTCAAAGCTCTTATGAGAAATGCAAGGAAAGTGTAAAATCTTTTTCTTTGCCCTAAAGCTTAGAATTTATTCCTTATAATCATATCCTCAGAAAGATAACATTTCTTAGAAATGTTAACACTTAAATTTCTTGAGTTTCCATGTTATTGCCTTGTCACTCAGTTCTCTGTGGCTTTTCAAGAAAATGAGCCAATTCTTGATCACAAAAATGAGGGAGGAGACCATAACAACCATGGGCTTGGCCTGAGGGCTAGGAATTCTCCCCCTAGGTGAAACTTAAGAGCAATCTGTCTAGATAGTTGTTGATATAGAAATAAGTAGGAAATCTGTTCCTCTGTTTGTGACCTCTTCTATTGGAGAAAAGTTCGTATTTCAGTATAGGTCTAGACTCTGTCTATAGTATAAATCTCATTTGGTATGTAAAGTCTATTTTAAAACTTACTTTTTAATTGAAGGATAATTGATTTACAGAATTTTGTGGTGGTGGTGGTTTCTTTCTGGAGGATGCAGGATTACAGTTCTTGCTTCCTGATGGGAGGGACTGGATGTGGGAAAAACTGGGTCTTGCTCTGGTGGGCAGGGCTATGCTCAATATATCTTGAATCCAATTGTCTGATGGGTGGGGCTGTGCTCCCTCCCTATCAGTTGTTCAGCCCGAGGCAACCCAGTCCTGGAGTCTATAGGCTGTGCAGTAGGGCTACTGGTGACCTCCAAAAAGGACTTATGCCAACACAGGCCTTCCTAGATTGCTGCTTCCAATGCCCCTATCCCCGTGGCAGGCAACTGACCACCCATGCCTCCATAGGAGATCTGCAAACACTCACAAGGCAGGTCTGGCTCAGTCTCTTGTGGGGTCACTGCTCCTTTCCCCTGGGTCCTGGTATGCACAAGATTTTTTCTGTGTGTGTGCCTCCAAGAGTCTGTTTCCTTGAATCCTGTGGAAGTTCTGTAATCAAATCCCACTGTACTTCAAAGTCAGGTTCCCTCAGTTCAGTTCAGTTCAGTCACTCAGTCATCTCCAACTCCTTGCAACCCCATGGACTGCGCACACCAGGCTTCCCTGTCCATCACCAACTCCTGGAGCTTACTCAAACTCCTGTCCATCGAGTCAGTGATGCCATCCAACCATCTCATCCTCTGTCATCCCCTTTTCCTCTAGCCTTCAATCTTTCCCAGCACCAGGCTCTTTTCAAATGAGACAGTCCTTCACATCAGGTTGCCAAACTATTGGAGTTTCAGCTTCAACATCAGTCCTTCCAATGAATATTTAGGACTGATTTCCTTTAGGAGGAATTGGTTGGGTCTCCTTGCAGTCCAAGGGACTCTCAAGAGTCTTCTCCAACACCACAGTTCAAAAGCATCCATTCTTCGGTGCTCAGCTTTCTTTACAGTCCAACTCTCACATCCATACATGACTACTGGAAAAACCATAGCTTTGACTAGACAGACCTTTGTTGGCAAATCAATGTCTCTGCTTTTTAACATGCTGTCTAGGTTGGCCATAGCTTTTTTTCCAGGGAGCAAATGTCTTTTAATTTCATGGCTGTAGTCACCATCTGCAGCGATTTTGGAGTCCAAAAAAGTCTCCCTGTTTCCATTGTTTCACCATCTATTTGCCATGAAATGATGGGATCAGAGGCCATCATCCTAGTTTTCTGAGGTTTTCTTTTTTTTTTTTTTAGCCAGTGTTTTCATTCTCTCTCACTTTCATCAGGAGGCTCTCTAGTTCTTCACTTTCTACCAAAAGGGTGATTGTCATCTGCATATCTAAGGTTATTCATATTCCTCCTGGCAGTCTTGATTCCAGCTTGTGCTTTATCCAGCCCAGCATTTCACATGATGTACTCTACATATAAGTTAAATAAGCAGGGTAACAATGTACAGCCTTGACATATTCCTTCCCTGATTTGGAAACAGTCTGTTGTTCCATGTCCAATTCTAACTGTTGTTTCTTGACCTGCATACAGATTTCTCAGTGGCCAGGTCAGGTGGTCTGGTATTCCCATCTCTTTCAGAATTTTCCAGTTTGTTATCTACACATTCAAAGGCTTTGGCATAGTCAATAAACAGAAGCAAAAGTTTTTCTGAAACTCTTGCTTTTTAGGTGGTACAACAAAAGTTGGCAATCTGATCTCTGGCTCCTCTGCCTTTTCTAAATCCAGCTAGAACATATGGAAGTTAAGTGTAGTAGTTTGAGCATTCTTTGGCATTGCCTTTCTTTGGGATTGGAATGAAAACTGACCTCTTCCAGTCCTGTGGCCACTGGTCAGTTTCCCAAATTTGCTGGCATATTGAGTGCAGCACTTTCACAGCATCATCTTTCAGGATTTGAAATAGCTCACCTGGAATTCCATCACCTCCACTAGCTTTGTTAGGATACTTCCTAAGACCCACTTTGACTTCACATTCCAGGATGTCTGGCTCTAGGTGAGTGAGCACACCATCATGATTATCTGGGTCATGAAGATCTTTTTTGTACAGTTCTTCTGTGTATTCTTGCCACCTCTTAATATCTTCTGCTTCTGTTAGGTCCGTGCCTTTTCTGTCCTTTATCGAGCCCATCTTTGCATGAAATGTTCCCTTGGTATCTCTAATTTTCTTGAAGAGATCTCTAGTCTTTCTCATTCTATTTTCCTCTATTTCTTTTCACTGACCACTGAGAAAGATTCTCTGGGGATTCCCAATCCCTTTGGATCTCCAGGTTTGGAATTCTGGTGTGGGGCTCAGAACCTTCGCAACAGTGTGAGAACTTCTTTGGTAGTAGTGTTCTCTGTTTTGGAACAACCAATGTGAACTTTAAGGGAAATTCATAGTATGCTACCTGGAATGGAAATCCTTAATGAGTTTTTAAAATGTGAAAAGCTTATCTTCAAAGATTGAACCTTCAGGGATTTTTAAAAATCTGAAGTTTATGTACCTCTGGGGCAGATTCAAAAGGATCTAAAGGTGTTTGCCAACTTCTCTCCACATTTTAATGTCACTGACGAGCAGAGACATGTTCTTCAGCCACTCCAGGTAGCTAGACAACCCATGCCTGGTGCCTGGTTGTCCCATTGCTGGTCCTCATTGAGCATATAAACCTTTACCCCCTGCCAAGTTTCAGCCTAAAACTCAGGTTTTAGTATTTCTTGTAGTTTTCCTGAACTGTTATTTGAAGGAACTGTTTATGGCTAGAAAGATGCCTATGTTTGTGCTCTGGAAGTTAATAAGGATCTCTAATTCACTGTCCCTGAAGTCACCCCAACCTGGCTCTGACCCAAGGAAGGCTTTAAAAGCCTGCCTTTCAAAGCCTGCCTTTCTCCACTAGGGATCCATGTAACCCTTGTTGGAATGTTTTTCCCCCAGGATCCTATTCCTTGGGACAAGTGCCATCTAGACACTGAGGCAGCATTTTTACACTACAGACCTTAACACATACTGGATGGTAGAGTGTGGAACAAGTTAATGTTACTGCAACTCTGTCTTGCCTTAAAGATACCTTCCCTCATTTCAGCATTAGATCTTCAAAACTTTTTTCCATTATAATGGGTATGAACATCATTGTGAGTTTAAGGGTTTTCTCTGCATTTTAAGATTAAAATGTGTAAAGTCTATCTAACAGCCAGTATTAGGTTTTGAATAGTAAAAGCAGGTACAGTTCCCCACTAAGAAAAGCATACCAAAAAAAAAGTCTGGCTTTATCTAACTGCCTATGGTATATAAATAAAACCCTTTAAAAAAACAAAACAAAACAAAACAAAAACACCACTGACTAGGCATGGTCAAATATTTGTCTTCTGCCATCTAAACTAGGTACATCTAAATCCTTGGAAATTTCTGAGTGATATGCGTGTCTTCTGTTTTTCATAAGGAATTTATCTTGATCACACCTGTTTTTATGCTAATGAAGTAACTTAAAAGTAGTCCCCCTAAACAACCTCAGGAAGGGGACTGGTTACTAGAAAGAAGTAATTAGTGGATTGAATCTTCCACCAGCTGTACTCACTAACTTCCAGAAAAGGCAAGTAGGGGCTGGGATTTAGTTTTGATAACTCTTGAACAATGAGACCTGAGCTTCTGTATTGGTGAACATGTGGAAATACTGGGAGGGTTGCATGCCCCAAGAAGGTATGTAGCTCTGGGCCACTTGGCCTGCCCCAAATCTTACCCTTGCAGCTCTTCAACTTGGCTGTTCCTGAGTTAGTGTTTATATAACAAACTGGTAAGCGTTAAGAACTCAATTCCATGAATTGATCTAGTAAATTACTGAACCTGACAGAGGGTGCAGTGGGAACACCAAATTTATAGCCAAGTTGGGCAGAAGTATGAATTGTATCTTAACCCATGACGGATGCCTTAAATGGGGGCATCTTGTGGAACCAGGTCCTAGTATCATTCATGTCCATGGTGTGAGACTAATGTACTGAGTTAATACATCCTAAACTTGAGCTGGTGTTTAGGACCCATGTATGTAAATATCTCCATCCCACTGGAAACTCCATGATTGTCTCACATATTGCATTTACATCATACCTTCACAGGATTAGTGTTCAAGCTTAAGATTGATGCATATGCTAAGTGAGATTGAGTGTCCTTTGAGCCCTGAGTACATCTTAGCTTCTCTGCCCATTGGATAGCAACTTCTGTGTTGAGTGTCCAGAGGTAGCATTTCTTAAGTTTAGTCCTACCCATTTGGTTCACCAAGCTTTTGAGATTATTATGTATCTCCACTGGAAAGCCTCATTCTGGAATTTTTCTTGGAAAAACTAGGAGAAAGAATAAATGGAAAAAAGGGATTTGTAAACCTCTGTCGAAGCTCATCCAAAGTGTATGATAATGGAAGCCATAGATTTGACTGAAACTAGTAACACAGACAAACCCTGCCTCTACAGCAGAAAGTGCCTTGAGTTGCTCTCGTATTTTGAAAATCTCAAAAGCTTTATGGTTATGGTTCAACTGAGTAATTACTGGGATCAGATATAAATCAATTATTTGTTCAGTGGCTACCTGAGACTTCCAAAGTTAGAAGGTATCAGTGGTAAAAAAGAATGCCAACATCTACTACCCCAGAGAATGGAACAATTGTAAATGTCTTTCTACTGGAGAGAAGTTTCCAGGATGCTACGTGCTGAGAATAAGTGTCAAAGAGGGCTATTCCTGGGAGTAAAGACCAGGAGGAATTTGCAACTATAATGAGCTTTCCTGGTGGGTTTTAGGATGGCAGGCTTGGGGAATGTTGCTGGGGCACGGGGCTGATAAGCCTAGAATAGCCCACATGTTGGGAAATAAGTAATTTATAATTACTTGATTTATACTCTCACGGGCAGTTAAAAAAAAAAACCTCAGCCTGGAATAAAGTATATGGTATCCTGTGTTCTTGGCAGTGGTGATGAATTGATGAAGGGAATCAAGGGGCTGTGCAGCCTGTTCAGAGGATGAACTTAGTTGTACCATAGGTGATTGGTGTGTCACTAACTCTGGCTGTGAAGTGACAACTTAGAAGCTCAACTAACAAGCAGGAGATGAGCCCTGTGGGCCATGAGCAGAGGAGTTGCTCGGGGCTATATGTCAGGCTACTGTGATCCCTCTTGGGCTCACTATGAGTAGTCTAGCTTAATTTATTAGCAAACCATCTTGGAGACATCTGTATTCTTGTTCAAAACTCTGGGAATATTCCCAAATACTCTCCTTGGGCTCCAAACAAATATGATAAAGCTACCTCCAGAAAGACCTAATCATTGGGTCTTACACAGGTCCCAAGTGGAGTTGTATTAGAATGTTCACTCTGGGTGTTCCTGATGCGAATAAAAGGCCCGAACTTCAACTGTTTTCATGGAATGCTTCTCTGCTTTCTGAGATCTCACTAGCTATACTACTTTCTGAGATCTCTCACTAGCTGTGAACAGTAGCACGCAACGCCCTGCCTTAAACAGTCACATACTCTTCAGTTCTAGAGGACTTCTGCTATCTAGGCTCTGCATTTCTCAATCCCCAAATTTCCCCTTGTTGATGCTCACTAGTGTGGAACTTGTACACATAACCTTGATTTTTCCTAAAATCATCACTTCCTAGTTTCTACCATTTTCAGTCCTGGAAACCTAGTGTTACTCCCAACCTGTGATGGTGGCTTCCAGGAGTATCTGGCTTTCTCTACTTTAAAAAAAAAAAAAAAAAAATTACCCTCTCTGCAGTTCCAAGCAGTATTTAAATTTCAAATAGGCCTTTTTCAAAGTGAGGCTTCAAAGTCAAATTTTATACATCTGTGTCTCTTTTGCTGTCTTGCGTACAGGTTTATCATTACCATCTTTCTAAATTCCATATATATGTGTAAGTATACTGTATTGGTGTTTTTCTTTCTGGCTTACTTCACTCTGTATAATCGGCTCCAGCGTCATCCACCTCATTAGAACTGATTCAAATGTATTCTTTTTAATAGCTGAGTAGTACTCCTTGTGTATATGTACCACAGCTTTCTTATCCATTCATCTGCTGATGGACATCTAGGTTGCTTCCATGTCCTGGCTATTATAAACAGTGCCGCAATGAACATTGGGGTACACGTGTCTCTTTCAATTCTGGTTTCCTTGGTGTGTATGCCCAGCAGTGGGATCGCTGGATCATAAGGCA
>SJXQ01013023.1:214001-231999 GCA_006408695.1 Aepyceros melampus | reverse complement strand
GGTCTAGGTTCAAAGCGGGATGCAGGATGCTTGGGACTGATGCACGGGGATAATCCAGAGAGAGGGTGTGGGGCGGGAGGGGGGAGGTGGGGGTCGGGATTGGGAGTTCATGTACACTCGTGGCTGATTTATGTCGATGTGTAGCAAAACGAATACAGTATTGTAAAGCAAAATAAACTAAAAAAATAAAAATTAATTTTAAAAAAAGGTATCAATTAGCTAAAAAAAAAAGTCAAATTTTGTTCACAGGGTTCTCAAAGCAAGAATACTGAAGTGGTTGGCCAATGCCTTCTCCAGTGGACCAAGTTTTGTCAGAACTCTCCACCATGACCCTTCTATCTTGGGTGACCTTACATGGCATGGCTCATAATTTCATCGAGTTAGAGAAGGATATGGTCCATGTGATCCATTTGATTAGCTTTCTGTGACTGTTGTTTTCATTCTGTCTGCCCTCTGATAAATAAGGAGAAGAGGCTTATGGAATCTTCATGATGGGAGAGACTGACTGGGGGGAACTGGGTCTGGTTCTGATTGGCAGGGCCATGCTCGGTTAAGAGCCTCTTGATGAAAGTTGAAAGAGGAGCATTAAAAGTTGGCTTAAAACTCAACATTCAGAAAACTAAGATCATGGCATTCAGTCCCATCACTTCATGGCAAATAGATGGGGCAGACATGGAAACAGTGAGAAACTTTATTTTCTTGGGCTTCAAAATCACTGCAGATGGTGACTGTAGCCATGAAATTAAGACACTTGTTCCTTGGAAGAAAAGCTATGACCAATCCAGACGACTTATAAAAAGCAGAGATGTTATTTTGCCAACAAAGGTCTGTCTCGTCAAAGTTATGGTTTTTCCAGTAGTCATGTATGAATATGATGGATGTGAGAGCTGGACTATAAAGAAAGCTCAGCACTGAAGAACGGATGCTTTTGAACTGTGGTGTTGAAGACTCTTGAGAGTCCCTTGGACTGCAAGGAGATCCAACCAGTCCATCCTAAAGGAAATCAGTCCTGAATATTCATTGGAAGGACTGATGCTGAAGCTGAAACTTCAATAGTTTGGCCACCTGATGCGAGGAACTGACTCAGTAGAAAAGACCCTGATGCTGGGAAAGATTGAAGGCAGGAGGAGAAAGGGGATGACAGAGGATGAGATGGTTGGATGGCATCACCAACTCAATTGACATGAGTTTGAGCAAGCTTTGGGAGTTGGTGATGGACAGGGAAGCCTGGTGTGCTTCTCTCCATGGGGTTGCAAAGAGTCAGACAATTAAGCAATTGAACTGAACTAAGTCAAATTCTAGACATCTCAAGCTTATGATGTCTGGATTTAAGATAATAGCAGCCCATGTTCACAAAACTGGATAGAGTGCACATCCAAAAATGCTAGCTACTTAACAATCTTAATGTATAATAAGCCTTTCTCTGACTTAAAGTCCTCTGCTTATTTGCTTTACCAGTCAAAAACGAATGTTTGGCCCCCTCCATCCAGTATTCCAGCTACCTTAAGGTTAGGGCCTGGCAGAAAAAGTTGTTAGAAGTTTCCTTGGGTGTTGACAATTCTATTGGCCAGTTGAGTTTGGACAAACCTGCAGACTTAAACTTCCCAAATAGTCAAGTGTAGGAAAACTGTTACTTAAAAGCAATAAAGGGAAAAATATTCTACCTACTAGGAACAGATTAGTTTATATCTCCTATGATGCCTTCCTATAAGCCTAATAGGTTTGCCATATGATTCTCCTGTCTTTGACTGGAAAACTTCTCAGAGTGAAATATCATCAAAATAGCATTGGTTCCAGGTAAAGGTCAGAAGTGACATCCTCTAACATTTTTTGTTTTGCAACAACTGGAATCTGAGCTGTGTGGCCAGCATAGCAAGACTAAGCTTTACGCTTCTGAAAAGAGACTTCCTATGAGTACAATTATATCTTCATATTCTGTAGGCAACCTTGGCAAGAAGCTTGCATTCCAGGGTCTCTGGAATAGGAATTAAGGAATAGACCAGCTTATCTCGGCCACTGGCTTTTTCTCTCCACCACTTACCCCTGCTGAGATGGTAAAATATGTCTATGCTGAGCCCTGGCCGTTACACCTGGGGATCCTCCTACCTTCTGCTCTTGAGGACTTCCACCTTGCTTGTCACTTTTAATAGGGTTCTGGACCTGGTAGCTTTTCTCCTATCTTACTTTGAACTCTTTAAACTGCTTCTGCTTCATGAACATGGAGCCTATTCTGCTGTAAAGATGTGTGACAATGCAGAAATAATTAGAAGCACTAAGTCACTCACCATAAAGCCATATTTTAGCTAAACTTAACACCAAGGTCATTCATCCTTCCCATCTGAGCATCTTCCTTTCTCATCCTCCCAATCAGCACAGGTTGTCAGAACTCAGTCAGCCTCTGGCTTTTTTTTTTTTTTTTCAAAAATCCTGCCAGTTTTAAGATGGAACATACTGTCCAATACTAGGCTCTTCCCTATTCACTATTTCCAGAGAGCCATCATGTTGATGTCCCTTTTCTGCAGGACTTCCCTCCTGCTTGTGCCTGAGCCAGTAGTAAAGCTTTGGATTGCCTGACGACTGGCTCCAGTATCATATCTTTTATAAAGAGAGAACATCAGGTCTAACAGTGAAGAAGCTGAACTATAACAACATCCCATCTGCCCTTCAGGAAGAACTGGTACTGTGATATTGAAGACTCATTCTTCAGCCATCCTCTTGAAGACTCTGGGCTTTGTCTCTTAAGTTGCTTTTCTTTGATCTCTAGCTTTTGAAGATCAGTAAAGATGATGCCTTATTTGAAATTACAAGAGGCAAGTCTGCATACGTTTTATAACAAGTCTCCATGACTGTTTGCCAATGAGAGATTTGGAGGTGCGTCCTTTACAACTGTTAGAACATCATATATATTCTAGATTCTTCTCCTGTATAAGTTTCAGTTGAATTAAGCCCTGGTTCTTAAATTTTACTTTTTTCTTTTTGATATTCAGGTCTAGTGAAATACACAATAAACCAGCCAAGGATTTCAGGTATCTGTGGTAGCTCAGATTTGAGAACTCAAGTCTATGTTTTAGTCTTTTCTACATTAAACTACACATTTAACATTTTTATGGGTGGGAAAATAAGAACCCCAGCCTATAAAGATCTATGTAGGAAGCACCTTCGAACAAGCTGAAACAGGATTGCACATCTTCATTGCTGCTGTTGTTCAATTGCCCAGTCGTGTCCAACTCTTTGCAACCCCATGGACTGCAAAGAAGAGTGAAAGTTAGCTTGAGGCTCAACATCCAGCCACCTTCATACGGATATTAAATGGTGGGTCTTGACTTATATGTAGACGTCACCTGAGAAAGAACATACTTGAAACTAATATTATGCTTTACCTGCATGGTGGTGGTGGCGGTTTAATTTATAAGTTGTGTCGGACTCTTTTGAGACTCCATGGACTGTAGCCCACCAGGTCCTTTGTCCATGGGATTTCCCAGGCAAGAATACTTGAGTGTGGGTTACCATTTCCTTCTCTAGGGGAAATTCTCGACTCAGGGATCAAACCCACACCTCTTGCATTGCCAAGTGGATTCTTTACAACTGAGCCACCAGGGAAGACCTATCTGCATGGTATTCATTATGCAAATATAATGGTTTAGAGCCTTTCAAACAAGTGGTAATTTATGAATTTCTAAATATTTCATCTATATGTAGAATCCAACTTTTCTAAATCTAATCAGTCAATTCTGAGCATTTTAGAATAGCTCTTCTATTCACTAATATATTCCCACCCTGTTCCCCAATGATACTACTCTATTATTACTGCTTACTACTGCATTAACACAGAACAAAAGAGTCAAAAGAACTGAAGGTAAACATTTGAAGAATTCTTCAGTGTTAAGAATTGTATAGAAAATCTCAAGGCTTAACTTAATCCTTGAATAAGCAATATCCACAACACAGGGTGGCTAAGAAAAGTATCTGAGCTGGCACTGTATTAGTCAGGGAGCCCAAGAAAAAATAGCATAGTCAAAACTAGAGTAACTCAATGAAGGTCTTATTTATAAAGGGAGAATGCAATAACCCAGAGTTAATAGTAATGGAAGACTAAACAACAAAAGATGTACCATCCCAGGTTCAAAAGAAAAAGGAAGTATGTATACTAGATTCTGGCAGGGAGAAGCTGACTGCTTTGTGAGAAATAAGCTTTTATTTATGCATGAAAGTTCTTCCATTCACCAGTGGTTGTCAAGGGAATAATTGCCCTGATGTCCCCTCTTCCTGTTGACTTCTGCTAAGATTCCCCCAACCCAACCAAATAGCCCAGCGTCTTATATGAGAAGTGTTGTTTCCCCTCCTTATAGGGACTGAAAGCAGGATACAAAGGAACAAACACCATACACTGCACATTGACACAACTGTCTTATGTCTTGCCAACTCAAGTGCAATTGTGAAGCAGTAGTTAAGCCACTTCTAAAGGTGTAGTGACTGGGATAGACTGCAAATAATTCTGAAAAGCTTACTCATTCTTGCAGCCTGTCTCTCCAGCTTTAACTGACATACTACATATGAAATTCCTCATGATCCTCTGGGACCAGTTTGAAAGAATCCTGCAAGACACCTGCCTGAGTGTTTTCCATGTGCTCCTCTAACCTTATCCTAAAGTTTCACATCCAGATATCCAGTAAATGGAAGATTTGGCTTCCTTTCTTTGATACTGTGACAATCTTTTAGCTTCTGTCCACTATTATCTTCAGGTGCAAATAAGTCAATCTTGGCATCTTCTCATCTATGAATCTGCTTTCCTTGATATCCTTACATGTTTGCCAAAACCTACACTTAGCAGTGTTCACACTATAAAAATATGCATGTCCTCACCATGGGCTTCATGGTACCGTGTTGGCATGTGGTGGGCTATGGATTACATCAGTACTATAACATCAGTCTAAGTGGTATGTACTCCTTCATATGAATCATACTAGCCATGCAGTGAGCACATGGACTAACTGGGGATGGGAAGCTTGACTCTCTGAATTCTATGTAGGAAGCTGTCTTTGGGTGCAGGGCAGCAGCAGAACAACAAAAAAGCCATAAAGATCTCTGGCACTAGTTCCTTTAAAAGATGATATCAGTTATATGTCAACCACCACTTTGAGTCCTGAGGTACCTACTAAAACGAAAAATATTGGTTTCTGAGGTTACTAGTGACCAAAATCCTCTTTTCAGAGTGGAGATGGTTGTGTCTATTTTAGGAATATATGGACCTAAGGACTGAGCTTGATTGGACTTAAATATTGCCAAGAAGCAATGTAGAGCTCATACTTGGCCCTGTAGTTTAGTGAAATCTTGAACTGTTCAGGTCAATAACTGAAGTATACCTAATAGTCTGGAACATAAGAAATACGTTCAACTTGTATGACTAAAATTCTTTCAGAGGCTGAGACCACCTCTGCACAAATTCAGCACTCTTCTGTCAGAGGGAATTCCCTTGATTTTGGTAGTTCTTGAAGATGTTACTTTATCCTGTCACAAGTTAAAGGCTTCTAGGGACCGAACCTTGACATGCCTGCTCCTTAGATCAGGCTAAGACCTGGCATCATCACATGAGTTAGTGGATTTTATTTTCTCTCAGAACCAAGAAGACATTGGCTGGGTTAAAACTTTCCAGGTTCTGATGAGGATCCAGTAGTTCAGTAGAAGTATCCTCACCCCAGACCTTCATGGGAGCACTGAAAACAATCTGAAATTTCTTTTACCAAATCTTGACTTACAATGCTGTGTCAATCCCAAAACAGAATTAGAAGTTCAGAAGACTTATTGGGGTTAACAACTAAGAAGGGGAGGGGCAGGATTAGGTAGAAAGAAACCTTACACTGTTTATAGGTGTAAGATTTGTGGAAAAGAAGTGGAGAGGAAGAATTGAATAGGAAGGACTTCAGAACTATAGTGAACTGAGAAAGCTTCAGGCAGCCCAGCAGGGAGTCTCAGAACAAGGAGTACCTCTAAAAGAATCTTCTTTGAATGAAAAAGGTCAGGCTTCACTTCTCCCACAGTGCCCAATTACTGGGTAGGAGCTCCTAGGAAAAGCATGGACTCAACTTGAAAATGATTGCATCCTGAAGGAGGGACAGATGGAGGTCAGTCGTTCTTGGGAGGGGGGAGATCAGAGGAGGGGACCTCTGTGGCTGCCATATAAACTACAGTAGAAGACATTCCATGACAATGCTACTGACTTGGCAAGAACTACTGTGCATGTTGAGCAAAGAAGCCAGATAGGATTTCTTGGCACAGGTCTAGAATAGTACATGAGGCCATCAAAACTAAGTGTACAGTTTAGCCCCAAAGTCCCTGCCAACCTGGCAGAGAGAAGGTCCTCTAAACTTAGAATAACCTGTAGGAATTGTTTCTCATTGGACTAAGAGGGTCAAGCTTTCATATAAACTCTCCTGCTTAGTCACCGGCCATGGATTGCTTTCCTAAATGCCTTTAACCTCAGGTTAAACCTGTAGCATAGTCACACACTGGAGGAGTTGATGATTGAAGACTGTCTACTGAGTGCCTTCTCTGTAGCTGGACAGTAAGTCCTTCAAGGGAGAGGATCTAGCTGGTGCATCTTTGAGTATCACAGCCAGTGTCCCATCCATAGAAGATTGGTCAAGTTGTACCACATTAGGGAAAGGTTCGCCTTGACATTCAGCCAATGGCACAGATGGAAAATACCTACAGCCATCACCATGTGACAGTATCCAAGAAAAATCAGTGCTGAGGCATTATAGTAATTCAGTTTAGTTTCAGTTCAGTTGCTCAGTCATGTCCGACTCTTTACAACCCCATGAATCGTACCATGCCAGGCCTCCCTGTCCATCACCAACTCCCGGAGTTCACTCAGACTCACGTCCATTGAGTCAGTGATGCCATCCAGCCATCTCATCCTCTGTCGTCCCCTTCTCCTTCTGCCCCCAATTCCTCCCACTGTTGGGGGCCAGTGTGAGGAATCCCACCTTTGACAGGGTCACGTGGCAAACTCAGATGGCAGGGCAATCAGATTTCTCCCTGGTTTTTCCTGAGCATGCACCCCAAGAATAAAAGTTTGTCTGTATTTGTCTGTTTCCCCACTATTCTCTGCCAGTTTCTCGGGAGGAGTTTTTAGCTTCCTGCATTTGAAAGGAGTTCTTAGCCCAACCCCCTTTGATGCTCTAGCCTGCCTAAACAGGTTCCCCTGACTTTTTGCAAGCTTGTGAATTACTCACAACCTCCCAGCTGTGAAGGGGCACAAAAGCCTTAAAGTATCTTAAAGTTTCAGAGCCTTTTCAAATTTATATTGGTGACAGGATTTCACGGTTAACTCAATGATTGCTGCCAGACCTCCTTATTTTTTTATCTATCAGGTACCCAGGAAGATGTAATCAATGTAAATGGGATATGGAAAAGGATATATAGTAGTTTTGATGTTAGCAATACTAGACTTTTGCTATAAATCACTGTACTTTTATTACAAATTGCTGTATTTTTATTTAGTGTTTTCTGAGAGTGGCATTCAGACTTTGGAAAGATTAACACAAATGAGTCTTCTGGTTAACAAAACCTCATCAGAAGAGAGCCATAGAAATGTTAACAGGCCTCTTGGCCAGAAGATAATGTAAACCGCCTGAGACCTTTTGTAACGGGAGAGTATGCAAAAAAGAAAGCCTTGTCTCAATGAGGGTCAGGACTGCTGCCCCTGTATAACTCTGCATATTCCATTATGTACAACTTGGTAAGATGTAATCAATGTAAATGGGATATGGAAAAGATATATAGTAGTTTTGATGTTAGCAATACTAGACTTTTGCTATAAATCACTGTACTTTTATTACAAATTGCTGTATTTTTATTTAGTGTTTTCTGAGAGTGGCATTCAGACTTTGGAAAGATTAACACAAATGAGTCTTCTGGTTAACAAAACCTCATCAAAAGAGAGCCATAGAAATGTTAACAGGCCTCTTGGCCAGAAGATAATGTAAACCGCCTGAGACCTTTTGTAACGGGAGAGTATGCAAAAAAGAAAGCCTTGTCTCAATGAGGGTCAGGACTGCTGCCCCTGTATAACTCTGCATATTCCATTATGTACAACTTGGGGTAAATAAACGAGTTTAAAAAATAAACGGCCCCTTTTTTCCCCTTTGGAGCCTTACACCGACGCTGGGCTTCCCCATGTCGTTCTTTCCTTTTTCTCCCCTTTTTCAGCTGAATTCCCATCTGGGGCGTGGAGGCTCGCCATGTCTATTTACCTGTCCCGGCTGCTAAGATCTGTAAGAGAGAGAACCCAGGGCAGGGCACTCTCCGATATTCAAATGGACGCCGGTGGCCTATCATAGACGGTGCAAACCTCTTGTCTCGAGGTTTTATTGGCTTTCCACGTAAACCAAGTTATTCAGCCTCCTTTCTTCCACTAATTGCCTACTATACTATTCTATCCTGAGCTATCCTGTTCTCTGCTATCCTGTCCTATCCGCCCACTCTGTCCCCCCTTTGAATATCCCTGGATCCCCCGGGGCTGGTCCCCGGCACTCCCACCATCCGGGTCTTTTCCAATGAGTCAACTCTTCACATGAGGTGGCCAAAAGTACTGGAGTTTCAGCTTTAGCATCAGTCCTTCTAATGAACACCCAGGGCTGATCTCCTTTAGAATGGACTGGTTGAATCTCCTTGCAGTCCAAGGGACTCGCAAAAGTCTTCTCCAACACCACAGTTCAAAAGCTATCAATTCTTCAGTGCTCAACTTTCTTCACAGTCCAACTCTCACATACATACCTGATCACTGGAAAAACCATACCTTGACTAAACGGACCTTCGTTGGCAAAGTAATGTCTCTGCTTTTTAATGTTATCTAGGTTGGTCATAACTTTCCTTCCAAGGAATAAGCGTCTTTCAATTTCATGGCTGCAGTCACCATCTGCAGTGATTTTGGAGCCCCCCAAAATAAAAGTCTGACACTGTTTCCACTGTTTTCCCATCTATTACCCCATGAAGTGATGGGACCAGATGCCACGATCTTAGTTACAGTAGTTAGGCTTCAGTTAAAAGCTGCCACTCATCTAGCAAACACGAGCCTTGCAGTATTAATTATCACAAATGGTCTAGTGTGTGCAGTGATAAAAGGCCAGACACACACCATGAGAAGGTGTGCTAATGGGACTTGGTAGAGCTTCCTTGAGAATTGCTTGCTATGTAAACCCAAGTAACTTCAGCCACATAGAGGCAAGAAAGGCAATCTAGTCCAAATCCTAGATAGCAGGGATAGTTAAAAACAGTGGCAACTACCTGATTGTGGTATAGGGGATCAGAGTCTTAATATACATAAAAATTCACATATTAAAGATTTATAGATAACAATGTGAGGATATGTTTAACTACAGATAATGAAGTTACTCTTAAAGTATGGCAGTTTGAGGGATAGACTAAGATTTTAGCCTTCTTGAGGGAGCTAAATTAAGGAAGAGTGTACATTTGGGGTAACATTGTTCCACATTCTGTCCTCTGCACACTCCTGCTTCCTTCTACTCTATTCGGTGGTATAGATCCAAAAACAGCTTCAACCATTCACAAGGGAAGCTCTAGAACTAGAATCCCATTTTGATTTGCATTTATATTGCTATACCTTTATCTTGCCACATAGGTTGGTCATAGATACAGGCCAGTCTGGGGAGATACATGACCTTAGGCATGAGGTGGTCCTCTACAGTTGAAACAGTCCGTGAAGGAGCTGATACAGGCTACATAAACCACACCCAGAAGCAACAAGCCCTTCGTGGAAGGATCCTGTACTGCATCAACGTCCACTATGCAGTGGGGGCGTTTTTTGTCTTCGCTTTTTTCCCACTGGAGGCCTCATGGCATCACTACCAGGGCATGGTAAGACTTTGGTCTGGAGGTGAAGTCTGCAAGTGAAGTAGGCAAACGTGGTAATATCACACTTCTGGGGACTTTTATATACTAGTAATTTAGAAAAATTGGTAAATGATTTTAACTTGGGTCAGTACAACATATACATACACAATATATAGAAAGATTCTTGGCTTTGCAGCATTTCTGGTGGGCTGTGTGTACCAACTGGATCTCTAATCTATAGCATCCCATCCCATGACTCATTCAGGATGGGTCCAAAGACTAAGAGCTGATTTTTAAAGCTGGACCTGGGTTACTGATGGCAGTGGAAGGAATGTTTCTGGAATCAGCCCAGATCACTTTTGCCTCTATGGCCAGAAAGTTCATATAGAACAATTATAACATCTTCCTATTACTGGGCAGAATAGAAGACACAAGCCTGTTTAATAATCCCTCAAAGACCAATGATCACACTTAGTATTTCAAACTGATTATCTTAGTCTGAGTTCTCCCACAGGAACAGAGCTTGAAAGAAGGATACAACTGCACGTAGTTTAAAGGTCATGTGAAGGGAAGGAACCCCAATATAAAGGCACACACTGAGGTCCTGACACATGGCAACTTTACCATTGTACACCCTTTGCCTGAACTTTAGGATCCATACCCTAAGATTTCATAGAGTCTTGGCTGAGGTGCTTTATACTTCTTAAAACTAAAAAAATTATGTAGGGAAGTTTACCTGGAAGACCAGATCACAAACAACATCCTCTAACTTGACTGGCCACTCTACCTGCCTTTTCTCCTCAACCATTTTAAAATCAGTATCTTTAACATATCTTGGTGTTAAAGATACTGACTTATGTTCTGTTTTCAAATTTGTCTAAAGATTCACACTAGTTCCAGAATACAAACCACTTGGCCCCCATCATTGCTTTTGTTTACATAAAATTGACAGAATCAACCAAACTTTAAAACCACAGGTATTACTGAAACTCAGTTGGAAAACATTACATCCTAAGAGGTAAGAATGGTAACTGTGCCTCTTGAAGTCACCTTATATTCCTCACGAAAATGAGAACTGGCAATATTGAGGCTGCTTTGTACAAAACATAAAATGCCTGACATCCATCACTGACATTGTGACAAGCATATTACATCTATCTTCAAGCTCCTTGGAAGATAGACTACAGGTAGTATCAGTGTTGCAACCTCTATGCAGTGTCACCAACAAAAGATAACACCCTCCTGTACTTAAAGGATAGTGTTATCTGGACACCTAAATCCATTCTTGATTTCCAAAAGAGGTTGTTAGGCTGTGCTGGCCACTGTGACTAGGGGTGTGAAATTCAGAGTTTACTTCATTGTTTTTCTTTTCTTTTCTTTTTTTTTTTTTTCAAACAAAGCAAACTCACATTCCTCTGTATGTCCATTTACCCTTTTAGTGAACCAAATTGGCTTGAAACAACAGTGGTAGGAAGGCGTATAAAACTAAAGAGGAAAAATTAGTACTGGTTTAAACCATCTAAGAATTAGACATGGTAAAACATGTCTCCACAACAAACTGAAAATTCTGCAAGAAATGGTAGTATTTTTCTCAAACTTAGTAGGCACATCAGTTTTGTAACACCAGATCCTGTAAGTACCAGATGCCAAGATGGGATTAAAGGTGCAAAGATCTTAGGGAAATGCTTTCATGAAAGAAGATATGAAAGTAGACTTGGGAGCCTGAGAGAGCCATCAGTCTGTTCTAGGTTGGACCCTAGAAGATAAATATTTCCAGAAAAGCATCCAAGACAGCCTTGCCAAACCTTCTTTAAACGGTGTGACTCTTCAGGAGTACTTGAATTGTCAAAAGTTCCCCAGTCAACTAGAAAACGGTCTACCTTACACCGTTTCATGTATGTATGCCAGCCACGTTGTCCTTGGGTGCAGCCCTTGCAAGATGGGGCCATGATACAAATGTAGATAAGATTTCAAAGAGCAGGAAAGGCCCAGATGCCTCATGAATAATCATAGCTGTGAATAGCCTGGGGAGAGAGTGGCCTTGGTGTGAATGCTTCAAGCAACCTAGAGGTGTGACAGCTGGAGATTATAACTACCTTCCTTACTGGCAGACTGCTCAAGAGAAGGTCCTGAACATTCAAGTGTTCTTTTGTTTTAAGCTGTGAAAAACCATAACACAGCGGGGCCTGAGGATTTTCTTAATTAGCAGTTGGATAAACCAAGTACAGGGATTCCCTGGTGGCTCAAATGGTCAAGAATCTGCAATGCAAGAGACCCGGGTTCAATCCCTGGGTCAGGAAGATCCCTTGGAGAAGGAAATAGCAACCCACTCCCGTGTCCTTGCCTGGGAAATCCCATGGACAGAGGAGCCTGGCAGGCTATAGTCCATGGGGTCTCAAAGAGGTTGGACACAACTGAGCAACTTCAAACCAAGTTCACTTTCAAACCAAGAACATTTGAGAGCTTAATTTAACAAAATGGGGAAAGTATATTCAGAAATGAAAATACTTATGCAGAAGAAATGAAACCATGTGGTAACCAAGTAGTCCCATGAAACACACTAGAAGAATCCTTATTCCAGAATAACATGCCATGATTAACTACTGCTGGTTATCCTCCAAAACTGGCCACAGATGGTATCTGGCTTCCTACTCTAGGAATTTATGAACCCTACTCAAAGAAAATAGGGTTAACACTGTGTCCTTGCCTTTCCAGAACATTCCTGGAGAAGCAAAACTTTTTCATACAGGCTGACAGTGATGAGTTGGACACGGTAGCTGACAGAGCTCCTGAGATCAGTCCACATAACGTGAACCCAGGCCATGCTTGACTGGTATTATCGCAAGCCCACAGTAAGGAAATTTTATAGATCATGATGTTCCTAATTAAAGGTATCAGCAGAAGTTTCTTCTAGCATTAAAATTCCAGTCAAAGTTCAATTCAGTTCAGTTGCTTAGTCTGAACCCATGGACTCAGCAACCCCATGGACTGCAGCACACCAGGCCTCACTGTCCATCACCAACTCCCAGAGTTACCCAAATTCATGTCCATTGAGTTGGTGATGCCACCCAACTATCTCATCCTCTGTCCTCTTCTCCTCGGGCCTCAATCTTTCCCAGCATCAGGGTCTTATCAAATGAATCAGTTGTTCGCATCAGGTGGCCAAAATACTGGAACTTCAGCTTCCAACATCAGTCCTTCCAATGAATATTCAGGACTGATTTCCTTTAGGATGGACAGGTTGGATCTCCTTGCAGTCTTCAAGTCTTCTCCAACACCACAGTTCAAAAGCATGAATTCTTTGGCATTTAGCTTTCTTTATAGTCCAATTCTCACATCTGTATATGACTACTGGAAAAACCATAGCCTTAAGTAGATGGACCTTTGTTGGCAAAGTAATATCTCTGCTTTTTAATATGATGTCTGGGTTGGTCATAATTTCTCTTCCAAGGAGCAAGCATTTTTTAATTTCATGGCTACAGTCACCATCTGCAGTGATTTTTTTTGGAGCCCCATAAAAGGAAAGTCTGTCACTGTTTCCACTGTTTCCCCATCTATTTGCCATAAAGTGATGGTACCAGATGCCATGATCTTAGTTTACCTGCCTTACGAGTTGCTAACTCATGTCCTACTCTTTGCAGTCCTATGGACTATAGCCCAACAGCCTCCTCTGTCCATGGGATTGTCCAGGCAAGAATACTGAAGTGGGTTGCCATTTCCTTCTATGGGGGATTTTCCCCACCCAGGGATTGAACCTGGATCTCCTGAACTGCAGGTGGATTCTCTACCTACTGAACTGTTTAACACATTTGACAAGTCCAGCTACTAGGCTGGTGCCTGGAGGAAACAAGTTACTGAATGGTCCCACAGGCCTTTTATTCCTTGATTAAGTAATCTTTCAGACTCTGATTTGTGAGGCTGGCTAGCAAAAGCTATCCTAGTTCAAATTTTCATTAAGCAGACAGGAAAAAATGAAATCATTTTTGAATTAAGTGCTTCTCCTTGGTAAGACTTCGTAGCATTGTGACCAACTGAGATGAAACCTGGCCTTTCTCATCTTACCTTTCCATATTTTTAAAATCCAACATCTGAGAACACACTTCTATAATCTTGGTAGGAGTTGTGTTAAAAAATCTGCTCTTGACTTCCATAATAGAATGTATGGGCCATTGAGAGCCACACTTCAGTTTCATCACGAAATATGTTGACTTCAGATGTTTATCTGTACTTCAGTCTATCCATTGAAAGGACCAAATTGTCTTGAAAGGCCCTGACATCAGGTTGCATATCATCAATTCAGACCCCCTCTTGGTCTTGTGAGCATTACAAAATCCTAAGAGGAGTGGTTAACAGATCTTGTAATAAATGGCTGATAACAAGAATTAGCAGAGAAGCCTCCCAGCATCAGTTAAAGCTCTAGACTATATGAAGTTAAAAACAAACCAACAAAAGCAGGGGTGCTGGCATGCAGTGATATAAAACCCACCAGAAGACTGTCCCAAGAAAGACCTAGTGGACAGTCTCATTACTAAAGCATTAAGAAATATACTGATGGGAGGGAACCAGAATCAGAGAAACTCAGTGTTGGCTGTTCTCTGTAGGCTTGGGCTGAAAAATAAATATTACAAATCTAGATTCTTCAAAGGCAATGAGGATGGCATCATCAAGAATGATATAAACTAGGTGGCAGTGCTCAACCACCTGAACAGGGCTGACCAGGGAGAGGGGGATGCCTTGTTCTATTAGCTGTTTTCTTAAGGGCAAGACAGGCTACTAAAGACATGGCTCAACAATACAACCAGAAGTCAAATATGATGGAGGCTCAGGGAAGTCATAATAGGCATGATCTCTTGCCAGATTTCCAGATATGAGCCTCATTTCAGACTTAGAGAACATGATCATGCCCTGGATGAAAGACTCTACAACACTATGGCAAGTGGTGGTGGGGTTCAGTTGCTAAGTCATGTCTGACTCTGTGACCCCCATGGAATGCAGCATGCCAAGCTTCCCTGTCCTTCACCATCTCCTGGAGCTTGCTCAAACTCACTTCCATTGAGTTGGTGATGCCAGGTACATATTCATGCCAGGTATACAACAGTGTACATGGTTATGATTTCTCACTTCTCCAAAGGGCCAAATTCTATATAGCTGGGACATCAGTGCTGTTGTCCTTTTCCAAATATTTTATGACTGAGACACAGGTCCCAACTCAACATTGATAGCTGGAGATCCAGAGCATAATTGGGGCACCTCTGTTAAAGAAGTTACACATTGGGCCAGATAATCAATGGAGTCCTGGCCCCACCTCACTGTCCAACCTCACTGGTCATTTCCCAGATTGGTGAATGTGAAAGTCACTCAGTCGTGTCTGACTCTGTGACCTCATGAACTATATAGTCCATGGAATTCTCCAGGCCAGAATACTGAAGTGGGCAGCCATTCCCTTCTCTTGGGATCTGCCCAACCCAGGGATCAACCCCAGGTCTCCCACATTGCAGACAGATTCTTTACCATCTGAGCCACCAGGGAAGCCTGAGAATACTGGAGTAGGAAGCCTTTCCCTTCTCCAGTGGATCTTCCCAACCTAGGGATTGAACTGGGGTCTCCTGCATTGTAGGCAGATTCTTTACCAGCTGAGCTATCAGGGAAGTTCCTGGTTGGTGCTTGACTGTATAATCAGTATGAAAAATGTTTGGTCTTTGGCACACTTCTTACCCCATAAGCTAACAATATAAGAACTGTCGTAATCAGTTCAGTTGCTCAGTCATGTCCAACTGTTTGCGACCCCATGAATTGCAGCACGCCAGGCCTCCCTGTTGGAGAAGGCAATGACACCCCACACCAGTACTCTTGCCTGGAAAATCCCGTGGACAGAGGAGCCTGGTGGGCTGCAGTCCATGGGGTCGCTCGGAGTCGGACACGACTGAGTGACTTCACTTTCACTTTTCACTTTCATGCACTGGAGAAGGAAATGGCAACCCACTCTAGTGTTCTTGCCTGGAGAATCCCAGAGACGGGGAAGCCTGTTGGGCTGCCGTCTATGGGGTTGCAGAGAGTCGGACATGACTCAAACGACTTAGCAGCAGCAGCAGCAGCAGCCTCCCTGTTCATCACCAACTCCTGGAGTTCACTCAAAATCATGTCCATCGAGTCGGTGATGCTATCCAGCCATCTCATCCTCTGTCCTCCCCTTCTCCTCCTGCTCTCAATCTTTCCCAGCATCAGGGTCTTTTCCAATGAGTCAACTCTTGGCATGAGGTGGCCAAAGTACTGGAGTTTCAGCTTTAGCATCATTCCTTCCAAAGAACACCCAGGGCTGATCTCCTTGAATTATCTAGGACAGCTTAGGTGACCCCCATATTGATCAGAAAGCCAAGAGTAGATTTCCAAACCTCATTAGTCACCTTGGGCTCTTAGGGGGAATACTGAATGAACTCAGATCTAAAGGAACCCCTGGCCCCCATTATTCCTTGTCACTGGCATTTTCAGGTAGCTCAAGCATGTGAAGTTTCTACTGTAGGCTGCCTTCACTTTCAAGAGCCTCACTCAGTATAAGACACTATTTCAGTGAGATGTCTGCAATTTGCACAATGAGTTTTTCCCCCTACCCACTCCAGCTGTCGGGTACAGCTTGTGAGTGAAGCTTGGGCACATGGTCTCTTCCTGTAGCTGGTCCCTCTTGGGGAACCTCGGTTTGGTCCAGCTCTTCCATGTGTCCAGGTAGCAACCAGCAGAGCAGCCTGTTATTTCATCTTTCCTTCCTCCCTTTTTCTACTGAATGTTGCCCATGATTAAAAACTTTAAAAGCACTTTTAACTGGTTTGACACATAGGCTTCTCCAGGACCCTTCTCTCTTGTCCTCTGCATGTGAGGGCCACTGTGAATATTGAACATCATCTTGAAGTTCTGTGGGGTCTCAGGATATATTTCAGTGTGTTGCCAATGGGCCTCAAAGACCCTTTCAAGAAACTCAATGATCCTCCTTTGGTTTTTGTTTCCTTTTTCTTTATTTTCTAGGCCTTAATTTAAGCCACCTCTTTTTGTAGCCTTGAAAGAATACAGCCTTGTAAATGTTTAAACTTTGGTCTACCTTCTGCATTTTTAAGATAGGGTCCACTGTGATATAGCTGTGCCTGCTGCAGCCTGCACCAAGGAGATATCTTCCTGAGGTCAATCTGCCTCCCTGCTAGCTTCTTATAGCACCATTCTACATCTTTTTTTTCTTAACATCTGTCCACATTGGGGTGTGGGTTAAAAAAGACATTTTTATCCTCTTCAGGTCATGTTGACAAGCTGTGGCATATTCTTCTGATTCAATAAATCTGAAGTTGAAAAGAGTATGGAAGCAAAACAATTCTGTCAGCTGCCCAGTCTGAGTTCATATCTCTGATGGGACCTTGTTCAGTTGATAATGCTCTGCCTCATTTCAGGTAGCCGCTGCTAAGTCGCTTCAGTCACATCCGACTCTATGCGACCCCATAGATGGCAGCCCACCAGGCTTCCCCGTCCCTGGGATTCTCCAGGCAAGAATACTGGAGTGGGTTGCCATTTCCTTCTCCAAGGCATGAAAGTGAAAATTGAAAGGGAAGTTGCTCAGTTGTCCTGGACTCTTAGCAACCCCATGGACTGCAGCCCACCACGCTCCTCCTCCATCCATGGGATTTTCCAGCAAGAGTACTGGAGTGGATTGCCATTGCCTTCTCTGCATTTTGGTAGCTCCTTGGCCAAATTGAGAACCTTATAGGGGTAAGAAGTGACCAATCCTACTTCTGGACCCTCGGGCTAGGGAGTCCAAGCCTGAGGTTATGTTGGGTAATCAGCAAGGCCACCATATGGGGGTGGAGAAGGAGCAGTTGGAGAGTTCAAATGAATTAACAGCAAGTCTCCCCCTTTTTCTTTAGAATCTGGCAAAACAGATTTGCCTTTCCTTCTTGTTGGACCATAATCTTTTCATTGCAAAGATTTATTCCAGTTACAAGAAAGAACATAACAGATTATATATAAGAAAAATGGGGCAAAAAAAATTAAATCTAATTATAAAGTTACATTACAACTCAAGGATCCATTTTAAGGTCATTTTTATCCAGAGCCTAAAAGATATTGTGGTCAAGTGGTATTACAGAAAAAAAAAAAAAAAAAAAAA